>OU611753.1:15148105-15173105 GCA_914767535.2 Dunaliella primolecta | reverse complement strand
AAAAAGATGCTATACCTGTACATCACGCACTATGCAACACAGGCGCCAGACCTGGTGAGTAGAGTCTGCACTGTCCCGCAGACTGGCCGTTCAGTCTTGAAGCCCCGAGATCCTTTTGCCTGCTACAATGGAATGCATGTCACCTTTGCTGAGCAAGCTAGGGCTGGGAGCAGGCGCGAAAGGAAGCGTAATAGAGGATGCTTATGCATAGCCCAATGTTCCTGCTACCGTCGACATGTTCCATTACCTTTCCTTGGCAGCAACACCACACATTCACACACACACACACACACACACACACACACACACACACACACACACACACACACACACACAGGCGCTGATGACCATAAACCAGTTGCACAAGGACTGCGTGGACCAGGACCCCATGGTCCGGGGTCTGGCTCTGCGCAGCCTGTGCTCCCTGAGAGTTGCCAACTACATGGAGTACGTGGTGGGTTGCACTCAATGCATGTGCTCATTTATGTGTCTGACAGAAGCCAATCACGTAGGCTATGTGATTGGTGGCGCTCAAAGCATGTGCTCATGTGTCTGAGAGAAGCCAACCGCATGGGGTATGTGGTGAGCGGCACACATTGCATGAGCTCGCTTGCCTGCAAATTTTGAACACCAGGACTGTTCCTTGGGACTTGTCAAGTATGGTTGTGCCGACTGGGAGTCAATGCCAAGTGTGATGACTGATTGAGTCAGCCTGAGTGTGGGATGGAAAGGGAGGAGGAGCAGCAGCAAAAGTACAAGGATGATTGGACTGGTATGCGATACTTACCTATGTTGGGCCTTTTTGTGGATTTATGCACTCAAAGTGGACAAACTACCAAAGGAATTCCAATCTTAAATCCAAAAGAAAGCTGGCTTGTGGTGTGCCTGGGTTGTTAGGTTCCTATGAGCCGATGCCAGCCAAGATCAAGACCTTTCAAACCAGCAGCCCTGCTTGCTTTGTTGAGGCATTGCTTGTTTCCTATGTTTCAATGGGCCTTTTGCGCACTTTTCATCAAATGAACTCTGCTTCTCGCGCACGCGCGCACACACACACACACACACACACACACACACACACACACACACACACACACACACACACACACACACACACACACACACACACACACACCATGTTCTTGTAGGTATCGCCGGTGACTTCTGGCCTGGAGGATCGCAACCCGTATGTGCGCCGCACAGCTGTGATGGGCGTGCTCAAGCTATACCACATTGATTCGGACACTGTGCGCAACACAGGTGCGGCTGAAGCGTGGGGAAGGAGAAACAGTGTCGTGAGGGTGTCTTGTCGGGCTGTGATGGGTGTGGTCCAGCTGTGCCACATCAAACCTGAGGCAGTGTGTACAGATGCTGTTCGCGGTACCTGTCAAGGATGCGGCTGATGGAGGTGTGGAAAGAGGAAGGAAATGGATGCAAATGACATTGAGGCCACAGCCACTCTGCAGCATTGCTGCCTTACAATGTTAGGGTGTTGCACATGCGTGCTGCGATCTTTGTATCATCAGGCAAGTGTCTTTGTTTGCCTTGCAAGCAAAGCAAAGATTTCTTACATGCTTCAAGCACACACCAACACAAAGCGTCTGCCCAGCACAGAAAGTGAACGTATCCACATGCAAATCTCTTTGAACTGGTGCAGGGCGTTCCGCCAAGCAAAATGTAGCAGCTGAGGCTACCCCGGGAAGTGTGTGTGCCCATGCGTACTCGATTTGCAGGTCTCCCTGAGCAGGTGCAGGGCCTGTGCTTAGTAAGATGCAGGTGATGAGTCACATATGCAACATGCACATGCACATGCACACCCACACTGCTCGATTTGCAGGTCTCCTTGAGCAGGTGCAGGGCATGCTTCATACAGAGCTGGACTCGCAAGTGCTCGGAAACTGCCTGGCTGTCATGATCGAGGTAGATATGTGTGTGTGCGTGTGTGTGTAGGCAGGCGTGCGCATGAGCTCTGCGTTAGTTGGCATGCATAAATCCTTACATTCATTGTGCATCAGGCGGTCCTATCCTGAAAATCAGCATGGTCGAGCCCTCACAGCTCTGGTTGCATTGATTGTTGCTGCCGTTGCGGTGGTTTCCTGATTGCCAGTTTATGTAGACTGTGTTGAAAGTAGCAAATGTGGCAGCGATTTTTACGATTGCAACTGTGACAGCAAGGAGGATATGTGCACATGTGGCAAATTCTAAATGAGTACCTCTTCAGCAGCAAGGGTCTGTGCGTGTGTGGCAAATTCTAAATCAGTACCTCTCCAGCAGCAAGGGTCCCAGGCAGCAGCAGCGCTTAGGACTACCAAGGCAGCAAGAAAAAAAGGGAAAGGAAGGAAGCTGTGTGTAAGAGAATGAAGAAGAGTGGGGAGCTGTTCAAGCAAGGGAGTCTGTGGACTGGGGTGATGCAGAGGTTGGGTGGGTGGGGAAGAGGGAGAGAAGAGTAACTAAGGCTTGGACCGGAATGGCGCAAATACAGATGATGCTGCAATTACTTAAGGCATATGCAATTTTGTAGGAGTCTTGAGAGCGAGTGTTTTGCTGCAAGCAAGGTGACGACACAGCAGTGTGTGCAGCAAGGTTTTATGCAGCTGTTTTGGTTTGATCAGCAACACCCTATCTTTTTGGTTTCCCCTTCCTATCGTGCAATCCAGACAAGGACTTAAGGCTCCCTAGTGGTAACTCCATAACTTACCCGGAGTACCAGCATTTTGCATGCATGTCTCCCTTCCCATGCATACAAGAGGACAGCTTAAAAGTCTGTTGCAAGAAGGGGCCTTTGGCCCCTGTAGCATGTGGGATGCCTAAGAGGATCTTGAAAGATGGTGCAGGATGTCTGCTGCGTCTTTTTTGGGGATATCATCCGGCAAGTAGAGTGGTCATGGCTTTTCCTAGTGCAGCTCCTTGCATGACCTTGGTGTTCTCTACCTTCCCTTTGTAACCTCTGTTATGTTGTTATCCTTATCACAAGATTGGCAATGCTTTTTCCAGGTGAAAGGGGCAAAGAAGATAGTGGATAAGATCCTGCTGTACAACCTGCTCAACAGGATAAAGGTGAGGTGATGCATGGTTCTGACCCCTGTTGTTTTGAATTTCTGGTTTCATCTTGGTGTTTTCTAGCTCATGAATGGAGATAGATGATGCGAGGTTTTGAAATGAGCCGAGCTCATTGGAAAACATGTAGCGACACAAGCGCTTTCTTAGGTATGAATCAATGGTTAAAGAGCAGCACTGGCTTGCTGCTACAAGTCTACTTCACAGGTTTGCAATTTATGGCGTGTTGAACACCTTAGTGACTCCTGTTTGGCTTTCCTCTTGCTCGGGTCCAGCAACCAACCGCGGCAGAGTCCATGAGCTAGCTGCAGCCTACGAGTGCTCCTCAGCACTCTGTTGTCCACCGACCCTGCTTTTCATTTTGGTCCAACACACAGACGTTCCACCACGACTGGGGCCAGTGCCAAGTCATCAAGGCTGGCTGCCTTGTTCAAGTCTAATACAGATCTGTGGTATTCATTCCAGATCTGGGCTTTTCATTTTTACGCAACACACAGGAGTTCAGCGACCATTGCCAGTGCCAGGTCATTGGGGCCACACACGATTCTCACTCAAACCTTTGCCCTGGTATTCATTTTGACCCTGGTACCCATTTTTACGCAACACACAGGAGTTCAGCGACTGGAGCCAGTGCCAAGTCATTGGGGCCGCACACGCTTCTCACTTAAACCTTTGCCCTGGTATTCATTTTGACCCTGGTTCTCATTTTTACGCAACACGCAGGAGTTCAGCGACTGGAGCCAGTGCCAGGTAATTGAGCTGGCGGCCGCGTATGAGCCGGCATCAGAGGCAGAGGTGTACGACATGCTGAATGCTTTGGAGGACCGCCTCACAGTTCCCAACAGCGCAGTGGTGCTGGCCACCACCAAGGCCTTCCTGCACTTCACGCTGGGCATGCCCGCCATCCATCAGCAGGTGCGCTGTGGCCTTCCTTCACTCATTCCTGTGTCACAAATAAGTTGGCCACCACCAGGGCCTTCCTGCACTTCACGCCGCGCATGCCCGCCATCCATCAGCAGGTGCGCTGTGGCTTTCCTTCACTCATTCCTGTGTCACAAATAAGTTGGCCACCAGGAGGGCCTTGCTGCACTTAATGCTGAGCATGCCCGCCATCCATCAGTAGCTGCGCTGTGGCTTTCCTTCACTCATTCCTGTGTCACAAATAAGTTGGCCACCACCAAGGCCTTCCTGCACTTCACGCTGCGCATGCCCGCCATCCATCAGCAGGTGCGCTGGCATTTAGAACAATTATATTGAGGTTCCAAGTAGCCCTGTAGATCTCCTTGCACTTTTCGTTGAGCTGCCCGCCATCCATCGGCGGTTGACAGTAACAGTGATTGTAATGGCTACAATTGAGAGTGATCTTCAGCCGGCATGCTCGCTGAGCATGCCCGCCACCCTCCAGTGTGTGTGCTGGGTGCCTCTTTTGCTCCTTTCAACTCTGTGAGATAAAGATCCTGGGTCTAACAAAGCAAAAGTAGCATGGGCATTGGACAGGTGTGACAGCCATTCACCTGAATTTATTGACTGACTGATCTTCACCAATCTTAATTTCTCTTTGTCTTTCTTTCCAAACTGAAGATCTTGCTAAGGATAGGCAGGTGAATTCGTATGAAAGGTTGGCCTACTGCTTATGTGCCTGCAGGTTCTGGAGCGCCTGCGAGAGCCTTTAAAGTCGCTCATCAGCCGGGACGACCCAGCCACTGCGTACGCTGTGCTGGCACATGTGCTGCTGCTGGCCAAGCGGGCGCCCATCATCTTCGAAAACGAACATGCCGCCTTCTACTGCCGCGCACATGACCCTTGGTGAGGCAGGCATTCCGTTGTGTGCCATCACTTCTTCTCTTTACCTTATTTCAAGACGCTTGCTGAGCTCAAATCAACACCTTTGCGGGCGAGCACGCCGCCTTCAACTGCCGCGCACATGACCCTTGGTGAGGCATGCTACTATTTGCATGTCATTTGGTGTTTTTGTCTGCCTGATTGCCATGATCATTCATCATTTTTTTAAAAAGAGCACACTATCTTCTACTGCCGCATGCATGACCCTTGGTGGGGCATGCAACCAATTGCATGTCATGCAATATTATTGTTTGCCTGATTGCCACGATTATTCATCATCTTCAAAAAGAGCACACCGTCTTCTACTGCCGCGCAAATGACCCTTGGTGAGGCATGCAACCCAATTGCATATTGTGCAATGTTTTTGTCTGCCTAATTGCCACGACCATGCATCATCTTCAAAGGTGGGCGCGCTGGCTTCTACTGCCTCGCAAATGACCCTTGTTGAGGCATGCAACCTGATTGTGTGTAACATGTTACTCAATGCTTAATTTCTGAGACTCGTGAAGCTCAAATCCTCAACAAAGATCTTTGATCCTTCAACAGAGATCCTTTAGGAAGATGGCTTAAGCCATGTCCTCCATATGTGTGGCTTGGGGCACAGTGTTGAAGGTCATGTCCTTCATGTGTCATGTGCTGTGCCTTTCATGTATGGAGGTCATGTTTTTCATGTCCTTCATATGTGGCTCAGGACGCGGTCTTGGAGGCCTGAGCTAACAGCCATGCTCTGCAGATGTAGGGTGTTTTTGTTCGTAGCGCTAGGTGGATGCAAGCTGCCTGTGCGATGCTTGTGCAGGATATTTATCTGCCAGGGGACTGCAGCTATCATGCCAAGAGAAGGACAGTGCACAATCAATCAAAGTTTGGAACCTCGAATGCTTCAAGGAAATACAACAATGAAGAATGGTAAACTTGGAACTCTTCGCCTTTTGAAATTTGCTTTTCTGATGTGCACTGCAGGTACATCAAGCGCATTAAGATGGAGATCCTCAGTGAGATCGCAGTCACCTCAAATGTGTACGACATCGTCACAGAGCTGACCGAGTACACCAGGGATGTGGTGCACCCTAACATGGCGCGGGAAGCTGTAAAAGCCGTTGGTCGGATAGCACTGCAGGTGCGTTTTTCTGCAAGTTTTAAGGGACAGGGGAGATGGAGGATACAGTGCTTAAAGAAATGGCGTGGGAGGCTGTGAAGACTGTCAGGCGGATAGCACCAAGGATACAGTTTTTGCTTGTTTATTAAGGAGTTCTATGGAACAGATGAGATGGAGGGTACGGGTGCATGCGGCCATGGTGCGGTAGGCCATGAAGGATGCAGGCCGTGTTGACCAGCAGGTGTGGCAATGAGGCATGGCAGGCTTGCTTGAGGAGTTTTGGTGTTTTACCCCCAAACAGTCCAACAAGCATGATATCCATAACAGAGATGTATGGCGCAAAAGGTGGGGATAGCAATGGGCTGCACTGCACTGCATGTGCCATGGATGTCATTGTTTGCTTGACGGAACAGGTTAGAAGGGTAAGTAGGTGCAACCAAACATGAGAGATCGTCAATCCATGAGGCGGCACCACATTGCGTTTCCAAGTGGTGCCGTGTATCCCTTGAGGCATGTTGCAGTGTGTGTGTGTGTGTGTGTGTGTGTGCGTGCGTGCGTGCGTGTGTGTGTGTGTGTCTGTGTGCAAGGTTGCATGAGCGTGTCATGTTCTGGATTCTACGACAACAATGGACAGAAAATGGTGCCGACGATTGTTGTTGGCGGTCCATAAGCCTCAAAAAAAGATCCCGAATGGTGGCAAGAGAGACAAGGTTATAACTTGCTGTGGGACAGAGAAGCCCCCCTAGAGCAAATCTAAGCAGAGCTTGTGTCCAGAACATGACGCATGAAGGCATGTCTTGTGAACGCCATGCACGCACTCCGTAATGTAGGCCAGCCTTCTGCAAACCTTCCCTCCTTGCGCCACGCATTGCAATTTGTAAGCATGTTTTATCACTTGCAAATTGAAAACATGTTTCAGTTCATCACTGAGCAGCTTGTGAAAAAAAAACACGTTTCAGTCATCACTGAGCAGCTTGTGAAAAAACAACATGTTTTAGTTCATCACTGAGCAGCTTGTGGAAAAAAAAACATGTTTCAGTCATCACTGAGCAGCTTGTGGAAAAAAAAACATGTTTTAGTTCATCACTGAGCAGCATGTGAAGTGACAAAAAGACTGCCTCTGCTTCCTTGCCTCCAGCTCAAAATTCTGCGGATGGGTTGGTTTGGGTTGGTGTGTGAATTGTCAACTGAATAAATGGCATATGTTCATACTGACGGCAGATCTTTTCCTCAGCCCAATTCATTCTGCTCAGTGGTTGCGTCAAGTGGCAGGTGCCAGACATGCGCCTCATCATGGTGTTTTGCTGCTGTTAATCTGGACGTGCCTGCTGACACACGTCACACTTCTCGCTGTTCATGGCTTGCAACAACTGGCAGGTGCCACACATGGGGTTGGTTGTGCGGCAGCTGGTATGTTGGTTCTTCACATGTCTGCTCACGTCTTGCTTGTACACTCACACGCCACGCGGCACGACGCTTGCAACATCTTACAGGTGCCAGACATGGGGGGCATTGTGGAGCGGCTGCTGCTTTTCCTGGACAGCCACTGTGAGGACGTGGTGGCTGAGACGCTGGTGCAAATGAAGGACCTGCTGCGCAGATACCCGGACATGGCAGAGGTGCGTGCAAGAGCAGTACTTGTGTATGTGTGTGTATGTGTGTATACGCGCGCGTGTTTGTGCATTCACTCAATCAAAAATTGAAGTTAAGCAGATTATTCTCTCCACATCATCCTGCAACAGCTCACAGATCGTTTCCAACCTGCTCAAGCGATCTCAGCAGTGAAATGGGACACATCCGTGACTTTGGCGAACGCTTCCCATGCCAGCTGTCGTTTCTCCATGTGCATCTACGCAGCGGAAGCGTCAGACGGAGCATGCCAGCAGAAGCATCTTTCAAACTTTTCCTCTCGTTGTGATTTCGATCGTCTACTTGCTGACTAAGCTGAGGAGACCAGCTACAGAGGAAGTGTTGCACAGGCATCCCCAGCTCAAGAAAAGTGCCGTCTGTTTGGACTCCAGATCAAACATCGTTTGCGTGTTTTGTGCTGCCATTCAAAGCAAGGGGTTCCAGAGCACACACGTCAACCAGTTGCCTTTTGGCAGATGGGGTTTTCATTTTGTCTTCCTCGTGCTGTGAGGAGCATGCCATGGTTTTTTGTTGCAGCCCGACAAGTCCACACACACATCCTTGCACTCAGATGTGCTCGTGGACATTGATATTATTTCAGCAAAAAAGAATTCAAGAGAAGTTGTACGGGTTTCCTCTTATCCATACACTGGCATGCAACGTGTTTGCTGAAGTGCATCATCCCGGTGCACTGCACCCGCGCATGCAGGCTTTGCTCATGGAAACCTTGGAGCATCGACGTAAGGCTTCATTCCCCCTAGACGCTTCTTAACACAAAATGCATGCAGGTGTGCATGATCCAGGTGCACTGACAGGGTGTCCTTCTACTTCTACTTCTTCTACTTGAACTTCCATTGTGAGACTGCATTTTTCCTTGACACACAAACGCATGCAGGTGTGCATCAGCCAGGTGCACTGGCAAGATGCGCTCACGCCAGCCATGCTGGGAGGCGCGGACGCCAAAGCTGCAGCTGTCTGGATCATCGGCCAATTCGGCCAGCATGTGTCGGTGCGTGCACACACACACACACACATGCACACACACACACACACACATGCACACACACACACACACATGCACACACACACACACACACACAAACATGCGCGCGAGCACATACACACACGCGAACACACACACACACACACACACACGCACACACACACACACACAAAGTTGTGCCGTGTTTTCTTTTCAGATCTGAATGGCATAGATGGCATATGCACAGTCTCATATGTCTGTTGAAAACATATAGGTAAATAAATGTGTGGCTCCATTCCTCAGTATAGTCCCTCCGCCAGCACCATACCAGAAACAAAGCATGCGACATCACCAAACATTTCCTCTTGCTCTCCCTCTAAACTCGAGCAGAGGCACAGCTGTGGCTCATATGGTGAGGGCTGTGTCATGTCAAACGTGCTGTTCCTTTTGAATGAAGGCTGAAGCGCATGAGTGAAGCATACAGTACAGTCCAGCATACCCCACAGCCCAGCATGCATTACAGCCCAGCATACAGTACAGCTCAGCATAAAGTACAGCCGAGCATGAATGGCATGACCCTTTATGATTGAATTCTGGCAGACAGTGTTGACGCGCACAGCCCGGGATCGATTGCATGTGCTCTGTGAGGCATGCTTTTTTTTGCCTTGTTGTCTAGGAACAGCCGTTAGCATCGTTTTACTTATGCTTGTGCTTTCTGGGTCTCTAAATATTTCAAGCCCAAGAGGGTGAATTTACGCTTCAATGAAGCACACCTTTTTTTACGCACGCACGCACAAACGTGCACACACTTGACACACTTGACACACACACATACATACATACATACATACATACATACATACATACATACATACATACATACATACATACATACATACATACATACATACATACACGACACACATACACAAACACGTGCACGCATGTACGTGTGCAGGCACGCACATGTGTGCGCATTTCACACTCACACATGCATCATTTTTTGTTTTGTTTGCAAAATAACAGGACGCTCCTTACTTACTGGAGCCTCTGGTACAAGGCTTCGCAACAGAGGATGTGCGCGTGCGGCATGCGTTGCTCACCGCTACTGCACAACTCTTCTTCAAGCGACCTCCTGAGTGTCACAAGGTATCCTTGAATTTTTGTGAATGGGTCCAGGCCTAGACCTTTCTTTTTCCGCCCCTTTTTATGTGTAATGTGTTTGCATGTGTGATGTGTCAGCATGTTTCATGTGCTGTTTCATGTGTAGTGTATTTGCATGTCACATGCATCCTTGGAAGACTGCCTGGTTGCCAAAGCACGATTCTAAAGGGCTGTGTTTATGCGTGCTATTCAGCTTACTCATACTCAATTTGTGGAGGACCGCTGAAGCGCTGCCAACACGCTAGCAGTCTGCATTCCTCTTCCAAACAACCGCCCAAGCACCACAAAGTGTTTGTGAGGGACCACTCCGCTTACTGGTGTATACACATCTGCCTTGAGTGGCTGGTTACTGTCGGTCATGCGGACATCTGTCGTACAAAGGCACTTTTTGCTATGATCTGTCTCAAGTGGCTATCGGATGCACGCAGGCAAACCTGGCATGCACTGTCTCTGTTCTTTCTTTCTTCCTTGTGTGGCTACCTGTGTGGCAACTTGGGGCTGCCTGTGTGGCAACTCGTGGCTGCCTGTGTGGCAACTTGGGGCTGCCCGGGTGGCAACTTGGGGCTGCCAGTTTGGCAACTTGGGGCTGCCTGTGGGGCTGCCTGGTGCCACAAGAGGACTCAGAGTTGGAATTATTTTCCGGCTGCAATGTGTGCTCCATTGTGTGTCTTTTTGCGTCTGTTTCGTCTGTTTTGTTTTTTCCCTATGTCAGGCGCTCCTGCTGTGCCCCGGTTTGTGCGTGTGTAGCGGTGCAATCCTTGGGCAGGGAAGAGGCTCAGGCGTATTCCCCTCCTTCCAGCCAAGTGCTTTGTTGCCTCTGCTTTTTGGCATTCCTGCCTTACAGGACCGCAACCTGGTTCCGTGCCCTGCATGCGTGCCATTTTATTCAACAATTTGTTGTGATGCTGCATTTTGTTATGTGCAGTTGCTGGGTGCTGTGCTTCAAGCTGGAGTAGCAGCCAGTTTGTTCACTTATTTCATGCAACACTGCAACATGCTATGTGCAGTTGCTGGGTGCTGCGTTACGAGCTGGAGTGGCAGACTCCCTTCAAGATGTGCGAGACAGGTCTCTATTTTATATCAGGTGAGCGCAGCAGCTGGGATGATGTTGCTCATCACCCAGCACTTTTTTTGTTGCTGAAAGGGTGCTTGCTTGATGCATGGGCATGTGCATGGGCATGTGCTTGTGTGCTAAGTATGGCATGTCCTTGTGGACCCTGTGACCCACTTAATTTGATCTTCTTTGAAGACCTGATTGCTCGAGTGGTATGTGAGGACTGGAGGGAGATGGAGCTGCAGCCTGGAGCGCTGTGCCTGTTTTTTCAAGTTGTTTTTCCAAGTCGTTCCAAACGGGAGGTTATGTGTCCTGCCGCCTGCCTTTTTAATGATGATCAGAGGACTTGACCCTGTGATGGGAGTCCGCTTCTCTTATTTCGTGTTGTACACTACAGACATGTTGCACGACTCGACATCGTGCCTCTCTTGCTTCATATGTGTTGCACATCTAACCTCCCTTTGCTTTGAGACTTCTGTCATACTTAGGGTGTGGTGCGCCCAACTATTATTACTATATTATATTATATTATATTAGAAGAGGACTATGTATTATCAGTTTTGCCGGGGTGGCGAAAACTGAACAGTCGGAGTTCGGCATTGAAACAAATGGGAAGGGGACGAGGCAAGCTAGTCGAAAGGATGAAGATGGCGTGGCCCGCCAGATGTGCATGGGGGCCCGCAGGACCCCTGCTGATGCCAAGCGGCACCTTGAGGCCCACTGCAAGAAGCTCAAGGAGGAGTATGATGTGGTGATACTGTCAGACCAGGAGCATAGGCCAAGCATGCTGAAGTGCAAAGGCTATGGTGAGGTATTCAGCCCTAGCAACCCCTCACAAGCATGCAAGCAGCACAGCTCTTCGTGCAAGCGCTCTCGCGAGGTGGAGGAGGTGATTGACCTGGATGATGGTGACAAAGAAGCAGGACTGGCTCTGACCTGAGGGCGGCCTCCAGCAAGCTGGGTGTGCACATCAAGAGCCCAGTTTTGAATGCTTGTTTAGGAAGGTCCAGTGTGGGCAACATGGATAGTTGAACATCCGCTTGAACAAAGCAGCTATTGTGCGACTGCACACGACTGTGCATGTGTCATTTAAGAACTTTCTGCTCATTTTTATTTTGCAGGGACTTGACCAATCAATTCCTGGGGTGCAAAAACCCACCACACTTATTTTGAAATGTATTATTGAATTCTGGGTTTTATTTAGTAACTAATATTATATTATATATTGTTCACTATAGATTTTGATGACATAATATTATAAACCGCTCCTTAATCATGCTGCACATGCTGCTCTTACTGGCACCACCAATTGCCAGTCCGCCTTCCAACACGCGGCACACCCAATGATGGAGCTGATTTGTGCCCTGTTGCACATTGCAGGCTGCAGCAAGCCATCAAAGCCACAGCCACTTATAACATTGATAACCGCCTGTCTGTCTTCTGACATGCAGCATGCAGAAGGATGGAGCATGTCTGCAGCTAGTCATGCTGTGCAAGCCTGCTTTCACCATCAGTCGCGCCATCGTCTTCAGACAAGGAGCATGACCAAATTTCAAAGACCCACCATCAACACACCAATGGTACAGCTGCCCTGTGTTATGTCGTGCTGTGCAGGCTCGAAGATGCACCATCAACACATCAAATGGTACAGCTGCCCTGTGTTTTGTCGTGCTGTGCAGGCTCGAAGATGCACCATCAACACATCAAATGGTACAGCTGCCCTCTGTTTTGTCGTGCTGTGCAGGCTCGAAGATTCACCATCAACACATCAAATGGTACAGCTGCCCTGTGTTTTGTCGTGCTGTGCAGGCTCGAAGATGCACCATCAACACATCAAATGGTACAGCTGCCCTCTGTTTTGTCGTGCTGTGCAGGCTCGAAGATGCACCATCAACACATCAAATGGTACAGCTGCCCTGTGTTTTGTCGTGCTGTGCAGGCTCGAAGATGCACCATCAACACATCAAATGGTACAGCTGCCCTGTGTTTTGTCGTGCTGTGCAGGCTCGAAGATGCACCATCAACACATCAAATGGTACAGCTGCCCTCTGTTTTGTCGTGCTGTGCAGGCTCGAAGATGCACCATCAACACATCAAATGGTACAGCTGCCCTGTGTTTTGTCGTACTGTGCAGGCTCGAAGATGCACCATCAACACATCAAATGGTACAGCTGCCCTCTGTTTTGTCGTGCTGTGCAGGCTCGAAGATGCACCATCAACACATCAAATGGTACAGCTGCCCTCTGTTTTGTCGTGCTGTGCAGGCTCGAAGATGCACCATCAACACATCAAATGGTACAGCTGCCCTGTGTTTTGTCGTGCTGTGCAGGCTCGAAGATGCACCATCAACACATCAAATGGTACAGCTGCCCTGTGTTTTGTCGTGCTGTGCAGGCTCGAAGATGCACCATCAACACATCAAATGGTACAGCTGCCCTCTGTTTTGTCGTGCTGTGCAGGCTCGAAGATGCACCATCAACACATCAAATGGTACAGCTGCCCTGTGTTTTGTCGTACTGTGCAGGCTCGAAGATGCACCATCAACACATCAAATGGTACAGCTGCCCTGTGTTTTGTCGTACTGTGCAGGCTCGAAGATGCACCATCAACACATCAAATGGTACAGCTGCCCTCTGTTTTGTCGTGCTGTGCAGGCTCGAAGATGCACCATCAACACATCAAATGGTACAGCTGCCCTCTGTTTTGTCGTGCTGTGCAGGCTCGAAGATGCACCATCAACACATCAAATGGTACAGCTGCCCTGTGTTTTGTCGTACTGTGCAGGCTCGAAGATGCACCATCAACACATCAAATGGTACAGCTGCCCTCTGTTTTGTCGTGCTGTGCAGGCTCGAAGATGCACCATCAACACATCAAATGGTACAGCTGCCCTGTGTTTTGTCGTGCTGTGCAGGCTCGAAGATGCACCATCAACACATCAAATGGTACAGCTGCCCTGTGTTTTGTTGTGCAGGCTGCTGCAGGCCAACATAGCCGAGGCCACTCGCATCATCAGCCCACCCTTGCTGGCTGTGACAAACTTTAGTGAAGCCCTTTCCCCGGAAATGAAGGAGCAGGTGTTCAAGGAATTCAACTCCTTCAGCGTCATCTTTCAGGTACGCCCCCATAACAATAGTATCCACAATCGCAATAATGATATGACTCATATCATATGAGTGATAATGATTTGTGTCTTGAGCATTGGCTTTCGGTTTTTTCTCATCCTTCTAGTACGAAAAAACGGTGCTTGCAGCTTGACTTCCACCCTTTGCCTGTCCCCCATTACTTGAAGCTGTTTTCAGTCACACCTGCTGCCTGCCCCACTCTGCTGTTGATGCCTGCTGCAAGTCATGCAAGCACAGCACCTCCCTGCCTGGAAGCTTGATGGGGAGAGGCTGCACCCGTATATCATCCCAGCCAAAAGGCTGCACAGGTGCCTGCTTCTTGCAAGCTCTGAGTGCAGAGCTTCCTGGGCGCCCCACCATCGCCCTCCTCTCAAGCCCCCAGGGCTTTCAGAAAGGGATTTTTGACGCTTAGTTGCTTGGAGCTGCATTTTGGGGCCCGATGGATTGCTCAATATGAATCTGAACCTTATGCAAGGCCTTGAAAAAGGTAGATTTAAGAGACACTTCATATTGCAAGGGACTCAAATAATTGTTCAATAAATCGCAAAAGCTCCAGTGTCGCTACAGTGGTAGTATTGATAAAAATGATGAAATGATGATGATGATAACCATTGCAAAAAGGATGATGATCATGCTGACATCCAAGCACAATAAATCTGACACCCTTAAATCTCCAATCCCCCCTACTCCGGCATCTTTGCCTGCCCTTCTCTCCTATGCAGACCCCACCTTTCTCTGGATCCTCTGTATTCACAGGCTCCTTCGTCCACATTCCTAGATGAGCAACCTGGCTATCATACCCTGGATGATGAGAGTGCAGCCAAAGAAGGTGCAGGTGTGGTTCTGGATAGCAGTGGTTGTAAATCAAGGCCATGCAAAGTTCTTTTTCTGGCTATCATATTTTGGACAGCAACGATGATGATGATGATGATGATGATGATGGTGGTGATGACAATGATGATGATGATGATGATGATGGTGATGTTGGTCTTGATGATCATGACGATGATGATGATGATGATGATGATGATGATGATGATGGTGATGTTGGTCTTGATGATCATGACGATGATGATGATGATGATGACAATGATGATAATGACAATGATGATGGTGATGATGTTGGTCTTGATGATCATGACAATTATGATGGTGTTACTGATGTTGGCCTTGATGATCATGACGTTAACTCTGGGGATGCAGGTGCAAACAAGGAGCTAGTCATGCAGCTCCTATCACCCCATCAAGTGATCAGTGGCCTGAGATTCTCTAGCTGCACTTTGCCAACTAAAGGAGGCAACACGCTTTGCAGATATTTGACTGCCTTGCTGTGGCTCCTTTCTGTTTGCTTGTTCTTGGCTGCCTTGCTGTGCCATGTCTTTCTTGCACCTCCTTGACTGCCTTGGGGTGGCTCTGTCTTGTTTGCATTTCCTTGACTGCCTTGCTGCGACCCCTTATTGTATGCTTTCTCTTGGCTGCCTTGCAATGGCCCCTTTTTGTTTGCTTGTTCTTGACTGCCCATTTGATTGTTCTTGACTGCCTTGCTGTGGCTCTGTCTTGTTTGCACCTCCTTGGCTGCCTTGCTGTAACCCCTTATTTTATGCTCGCTCTTGACTGCCTTGCTGTGCTATGTTTTTCTTGCACTTCCTTGACTGCCTTGCTGCGGCTCTGTCTTGTTTTGCACCTCCTTGACTGCCTTGCTGTGATCCCTTGTTTTATATGTGCTCTTGACTGCCTTGCAATGGCCCCTTCTTGTGCAGCTTCAGTGCGGGCCTTGGTACCTGCAAGGTACAGCTCACATCTTTACCACAAGGAGCGAGCACTGCTCACTTGCACCTCCTTCCCTTCCTCACCCTGTACCAAACAAAAGCATGCACTCATTTTGTGTGCATATCAACCACGGCATTTGAGTTCAAAGGTGGACCACCAATGTTTTGAGAGCAAAAACTCTTTTTAAATGCCTTTGCGTGTGTTGTGTATGCAGCCCCGGGTGTCCTCATAGACAACTCTACCAACTTGCTGGCGGACCTGGATGAGGAGGCCAGGCCCTCCCCAGCTGCTGCAGGCAATTCCTCGACCCCCTCCGGCTCTGCCAGGCCAGCAAACGGGGGACCTCTGGATTTGGACAGCTTACTAATGGGAGATGGAGGAGCCTCCAACTCTGTCCAAGCCGCACACACTGCTGCGCCACCAGCAGCAGCACAAAGTGGGGGTGGAGGGCTTTTGGACTTTGGAGGCGGTGCCATGGAGGGGGGCCTTGGTCTTGGGGGAGGGACAGCCTCCAGCGGTGGCAAAGGGAGCAGTGGTGGTGGTATGGAGGATTTACTCGGGGGCCTCGGGGGAGATGCTCATCCGGCACAAACTGGGGGGCAGCGAGGTGCAGATGTTGGGGCTCCGGGTCCGGTGCTGGTGCTCAGACCGCAGGTATGCGTGTGTGCGTGTGCATGTGTGTTGCGCATAGGCATGTATGACATGTCATGCTGGTTTGGTCAGGGTTTACTGCCATTACTTATCAGACCCCTGCATGCAACAATTGGAAGAAACGGAGGTGATTTTAAGGACACAATTTTAAGGACACGATGTTTGAAGCGTTTTGGGATGCCTTTTGGCCACTCTTCCCTACACCTTCACAGCGCCACAACAGTTTGCTGCTCACACCTGCCTCGCATGCAAGATCTAGTTTGCGGGTTGTTCTGAGCAGGACAGTCATCCACTAGATGTATCAAACAGAGCTGTTAGAGCTCGCTCCTGCTCTTGCCAAAGAATGGATGAATGAATAAATGCCTCATTGATACAACCTCCCATGACTGTGCTACCTTCCATGATAGTACTACCTCCCATGATAGTACACTACCTCCCATGGTAGTACTATACCTTCCTGCTCAGCCCTAGAGGCCTGCCCTGCTAGCCATCTATCTTTTGGCAGCGCCTGTGTTCCCGTGCCTTTCATTCACTGCTGCTGTGCCTGCTCTGCTGCTACATCTGCACTGCTGCTCCTGCTTGCCCTCACCTGCCACGGCATGGGAAACAGCAAGAGCTGGGTCAGCCACCTACCTTGCAGCCATCCGTGGCTGATTTGCCGTTCCAGTGCACAACGCCTGTTCTGCTCCTCTCATTCTTCCTTCTTTTGCATTGCTCGCTGCCATCACAGTCTGTATTACTTATGCTGTACCAGTCCTTCCTTGCTGCTGTGCCTGCTTGCCTGCACCCCCGCAACATTTTTGCTTGACTGCTCCAGTGTACCCTTGCTTACACAGGCTTCAGGGCGATGTGAACTTGTTGAGAGCTCCCTGTGGTCTCTATGCAGCCTATTTCTATGTGTTGCAATGCCTGCCATGCTTGTGCAGGGGACCCTCTCTCCCACGGACTTCATGACCATGTGGACCTCACTCCCTGTACATTGCCTGCCATGCTTGTGCAGGGGAACCCTCTCTCCCACGGACTTCATGACCATGTGGACCTCACTCCCTGTGCATTGCCTGCCATGCTTGTGCAGGGAACCCTCTCTCCCACGGACTTCATGACCATGTGGACCTCACTCCCTGTGGCGCACAGCAAGGCCAGCATGCTCAATCCAGGTCAGTGTCATTGGACCTCACTCCCCTCATTGGACCTCACTCCCCATTGCACATACTTGGGGCTAGCATGCACCGTACTCCCTGTTGCTCGTGTTTGTACCAGCATGCACAACGCTTGCGGTCAGTGGCATTAAGTGGAAAGCAGCATAGAGTCCTTGACTTGTCGGTGGTATTCGGTAGAATGCAGCACAAGGTCATTGGCGCACGGTGATGAGCAGCACTGGGTGGGTGGCATGCAGTGGCAAGCAGCACCAAGTCAGAAGCATGCGGTGATATGTGACACCTGCTGCGTCAGGTCAGTTGCAAGCAGCACTAGGTCAGTGGCATGCAGTTGCAAGCAGCACCATGTCAGGAGCATGCAGTGGCATGCAACACCTGCTGTATTGGACCCCCCAAATCCAGGACGAATATACACATTCAAGTGTGCTTGAACAGCATGCATGACGAAAAATGCTTTGGGGGGCAGATTGAATTGGGATGCTTGTTTATTTATTCCCTGGCTGTGCATGCCTATCGCAGCCATGAGTTGTTGATGTTGCTCTGCAGATTGGTCACCTATGTGCGTATCCCCTCCTTCCTGGACCAAGACGCGATGAATGCTTTGCCCACTGCATGTGTATCACCATCTCTGCCGCCCCCCCCCCCTTCACCCCCCCTTTGTCCATCTACAAATATGAACAATTATGATCCATGGACGCCACCCCTCTTTCCCTGCACTTGACTTCCACCTTCTTTTCCCCAATCTCGACCTGCCTGGACAGAAACGGTTGCTGCCTTGGTAGCGAACAACCACCAGGACTTCACAGCGCACATGCAGCAGGCGTACATCATAAACCTAGCCAGTGGCGGCTCGCATCCATCTTACAAGTAGGTGCTCTGTTGACGTGGAATGTAGAAAAGGGTTTTCTGAAATTGGTTGCGTTGAAGTGAGATTTTCAAGTTGTTCGTGAATTGGTCCTTCAATGATGACCAACTCGTTAACGATCTTAAACCTCACTTCAACGCCACGAATTTCAGCACTGGTAAGGAAGTCAAGCAAAGGTGAGTTACATGCACTCTCACCAGCCAGCTTCAGAGGCTTTTATCCTATCAAAAGAGGCTGCTTTGTGATGCATAACAGTGTGCTGCTCCAATGCACCGTGCATGTTTGTGAGTCTCATAAAAGCAAGCAGTTATGCATGCTGGTGAGCTGCTCCACTGCATCACGCTTATTAGCGAGCTGCATGGCAGTGAGCAGTGGTGCATGCTGGTGAGCTGCTCCACTGCACTGTGCATGATGGAGAGCTACATGGCAGTGAGCAATCGTGCATGATGGCATGCTGCCCCATTGCACTGTACACATTAGTGAGCTGCATGGCAGTGAGCAGTCGTGCATGATGGTGTGCTGCCCCACTGCACTGTACACATTAGTGAGCTGCATGGCAGAATGTCGTGCATGATGGTGTGCTGCCCCACTGCACTGTACACATTAGTGAGCTGCATGGCAGTGAGCAGTCGTGCATGATGGTGAGCTGCCCCACTGCACTGTACACATTAGTGAGCTGCATGGCAGAATGTCGTGCATGATGGTGAGCTGCCCCACTGCACTGTACACATTAGTGAGCTGCATGGCAGAATGTCGTGCATGATGGTGTGCTGCCCCACTGCACTGTACACATTAGTGAGCTGCATGGCAGAATGTCGTGCATGATAGAGAGCTGCATGGTAGTGAGCGTGATTGCCATGCATGGTAGTGTGCTGCTCCACTGCATCGTGCATGATAGAGCCGCATGGTGATGAGCATGCTTGTTGCACATGATAGTGGGCTGCTTGATTGTGAGGCTGCATCATGCAGGATTGTTAGCTGCATCATGCATGACAGTGGGCATGGCAGTGAGCTGCTTTTGTCTCAGTGAAGCTGCACTACCTGGTTGAGTTAGGAGATGGAGGAGCCTCCATTTCCTTACCCCTCGATGTCGTGTCCACGTGCACTTCATCACTTTGTGTCCTTTGCACCACTTCACATCAGGAAGCGCATGTTCCTTACCCTGCAAGTACTTACATTGCTGCATGTCCCAGTGGTGCAAAAAACAACTTTCCTGATGCCCTTGCTTATCAGCATCCCGTACACTAAGCCAGGCTTTATTTCCCAGGTCCTGGTTGCAAATGATTTTCTTTGCTGTTGCCTTCCCCTTCCAGGTACTTCTTCTATGGCATGTCCCAGTCCCACGGCGCCTTCCTGGTGGAGTTCACCGTGGATGCAACAAAGCTGTCCGCGGTGACCACCATCAAGGCTCAGCACCAGCAGGCAGGGAGCAGTGTCTTAGCACAAGAGAGCGCGAGCCTGGTGGAGCAATTTGCAGAGCTGTGGGGCAATTGCCTCATGGGATTCTTCAGATGAGGAGTGGCCATGAGTGTCTGGATGATTGCAACGCATGTGACTGTGCAGGTGGTGTGCTGGCTGTTGTAGTGGAAGGGTCTAGATCCCTTACAGGTGTGGGGTGAGGGGTTGTTTGCCAGACAGTTGGACACTGGGCTACACGGAATGGATGGACTGGACAGTAAATCCTGAATTTCCAAGAGGGAATGAAAAGGAAGGGAATGGAAAGAAAATACCATGCCGGCCAAAATGGCCGCATGCAAGCCCCCTAGCTATCAAGCCAGCTACGGTCTGACCAAAAGCACTCAAAATGGACAGAGCTAATCCAGGGAAAACCAGAATCAGGAACTATTGGGGATCTAGAGGGTTGTCAGCCAAGCCAAGACTAGCATGGCTGATACTGGGATCCCTAGTGCAAGCTCCCGACAGAGAAGTTTCCTTCCTCAAACTTTCTGCCAGTGGCTAGCCAGGAAGGAAACAAGACAGCATGCTGCAGGCACATCTATAGCTCCTGCATCTGGTTACAAACTCACCAACCTTCATGATCTACAAATTGCCCTCAAGTCCCACGTGCATCTAGGGTTACAAGGGTTACTAGGTCCCATGTGCATCCAGAAGACATCATGTTTTCTTCAAATATGATATTTGGTAATGCCGACTCTACTAGAGGAGAGACCCTGGTAGAGCAGGAACGGAAAAGAAAAACTATGTAGGCAGTGAAACACTCCCCGTATCGACTGAGGAAAGGGGGTCACATTGGTGCACAGACCGCATGACCTCCCACCTCGAAGTTCAGACTGAGAGATGGCAGGCAGAGAAAGAAGACAGGTCCAGCAACAAGAAAGCGAGCAAGATGATAGCTGAAAGACTGTAGTTCCATACTTTCAACAAGCAGAGTCAGCACTGTCGGCCTTCCAACCAAGGAAAGCCATGCCCAGCAGCTATCTGCTGAGCATAACTAAAGTCTGCATCCTAGCAGACTAGCTGCTAGCAGTTGCTGACCACCACATGCCTGTGGAACAGCCCTCAGAGCACTAGTGCCGACATATTAGGTGCGCCATGCCCAGCCACCAGACAGACCACAGGCACCACCCTCCACTCGCCTTATATCATCCAGGCTACTAGAAAGAAAAAACAAAAAGGCTACTAGACTATTCTTTTAGTAAAAAAGAAAAGAAAAGAAAAGTCTACGCCAGCCAAAAGGCCGCGTGCATTAAGGAAAGGTTCCCTGACTAGCAAGCAAGAAAGGATCTCACCAAAGGGCCCTCAAACCTGAACTAGACACAGCTGGCCTAGGAGAAAGCCGGAAACAGAAATAATGAGGATCTGGAGGGTTGTCCGCCATGCTCCTGGACGCCTGGACTCTCCTTCTCCTGCTCTCTACCGCCACGCGCCCAGCACCCCCACCCCCGGAAGTCCCATGAAAATGAAGTGCATGCCTGGTGTTCAAAGTTTAAAATCATCGTTGATCTTTGAATAGCAGGGCAACTACCCCAGCTTCAAGAATATTCAAGCCCAACACAATTCCCTCTCATTGTCAGGCTGAGAAAGTGACGCAACCATAACAGTCACAGACACGGTGTCTCAACATCCCATGACCAGTGTGGCTGCGTTTAGAGAAGGGAAATATTGATGCTGTGGCGTACAGCACTTAGCAGATTCACTGGGGCACCCAGGGCTGAGCAAACAGAATCTCTTGTGCATGCTGGACACACACACTTAACTGGGGTTTGCTGCTGTTCTCCTCCTCCTAGGGCTTGGGGCTTTCTAGCCTGACATGGTCCACGGGCTCAGTGGATTATTGCTGCTAATCTAGATTCTTACAAGATGGCTATGGGGAAACAACAAGAGTAAGGATGGCGCTACTACGAGTGCAAAGTAATGTTCTCTAAACGCAGCCACAGCTGCTCAATCACAGGTATAAATACCAACTGTCCAACTAACTCAACTAACTTGCAGCACACTCTCGTTGCAGCAGACTCTCGTCATGACATCATCCACGTATTCAGGGATTTCCATCTGCCACCACATCTATGACGAGAAGGCCTTGACACTAGCCCTACGGCACGCTATCTACTCTGCCATCCTTAATACAGAGGCTACAGCCACCTTCATGTTTCTATCAGCAAGGGGTCAGCTGATGATAACGAATCCCTACTCCAAACTCCTCACAGCTAACCCATATCTTTGCTGCAAGCTCGGGACCGTTCCAAAAGATACACTTACACACGACATTGTCGGAACGACAATCCCTAATCCTGGCCCAGCCAGGAAAATACTCTCCCTCAGCATACATTGGACCTTCAAATTGCAGTCTGGAATACAGCTGCAAGAGTACAATTGAATAACCAGAGCCCTACCTGGCTCCAAGGTTTAGCCAGGGTTATAGGGTCAAACCCCATTGTAACTCATTGTAACTCATTAGCCAGGGTTATTCCCAAAGCCAAGCGGTACGTTAAAGATGTGAGTCCTCATGACCCCATCCGGAATGTAAGGCACGCTATTATGCCCGGAATAGGGAAGTGCGAAAAGCTTCCCCTGGACAAGAAGCAAATCGCCAAGGTTCCCAATAGACCAGCCATAGACATAACTGTCCCTGTTACTTGTCAGTCCAATCCAAATTTCCAGCTCAAAGTTGCAGAATGGAAGTCCTGGCCCTACACAGATGGCAGCTGCCAGGTTCAGGACAGCAAGACAGTGATACGGGCAAGAGTGTACCATTCCATGAGTGATTAAAAAAATTTGGTTGAGCTTAATGGCGCTAGTATTACCAACACCTAAGGAAAAGCTGGACTGACTGCAATTGCTGGTGCACTCACTCACTCACTCACTCACTCACTCACTCACTCACTCGCGAACACACACACACACACACACACACACACACACACACACACACGTATTTAAAGCCTGCCTGCCTGCCCCCCTTCCTTCCATCTGCCCCACCCCCCCAATCTAGCATCACAATTGGTCGTATGGGTGTGCATGCATACCTCTGACAAGGGTGGACGGGAGGGATGGTTCTTTTACTTACAGCTTCCCCCAGCTTTTCTGCACCAACTGGTTTGCACAGGCTCACTCACACCATGCTGCACAAAAAAAAAGAAAAAAAAGAAAAGTCTACGCAGCCCCGAGGCCGCGTGCATTAAGGGAAGAACCCCTAACAAAAGTTAGAGGCCTCACCAAGAGGCCCTCCACCTAAACTAGACAAAACTAGCCTAGAAGAGAGCAAGAAGCAGAACTAATGGGGATCCGGGGGATTGGCCGCCATGCCCCTGAGCGCACGGACTCTCCTTCTACCATCCTCAGCCGCCTCCGCGCGCCCAGCAAACCCCCTCCCAGATGCCCCCTGAAAGCAAAGTGCATGTCTAGTGTTAATGATGGTGGATAATTTTTGGATGGCATGGTCCCTAAGTTGTGATGCTAGTACTTTGGCTTTTTGATTGGTCAGACCCAGATTTATAAGAGGTGTAATTGTGTACTCGTTGTAAATCGTGCCACCCACACCAATTAAGATGATGTGCAGAGTCACTTTGCTATTCCTGTTTGGGTTTCTTGAGCTGCGTGTTTTAAGTCTGATAATGGTGTGGGAATGTTGAGTCCGTGCACATTCTAGAGTGATGAAGGGGTTGGTGTCAGGGCAGAATTTAAGTTCAACGAGGTGGATGTCCCTATCTTGTGGGGGAATCTTGGAAGGATCAAGGTGAGCTGCACAACATGGATGGTAGCCCAAGCAAGCACACCCAGCCAGTTGTCATTCGTTCAAAAAGTCAAAACAAGCATTGAACCGACCAACCATTAAAGAAGAAGAATCCATTTCTTGCTACCCACTCATTCATGCGCACACAGGATGCCATCTGGACTCACAGCCAGCCAGATCCGATCGAGCATCACAGCCATGGTTGCTGAGCAAATGCATCATCCGGAGGGTCCAATGACCACTGGCAGTGGTTTATCCACCACATTGTCCCCACAATCATCACCAGAAAAGAGGGAGGCACCAAGGTCGTGGACTTTGTTGTGAAAAGCTGACCACGCTGCAGCAACCACCTCAGGGCCCGGCGCCTTTTGGTGCACAAAATCAATGCCTTCGGGCGATTCAAAGGGTCATGATTGCGCAGGTTCAATTGCTAGGTATCAGGCAAGCCTCAAGATAAACAACCTAACTGGTGCCAGTATCCCTAGCGCTGGCCCAGGCGGCAACCCCTTCTACAAAATCGCTTGGCTGGCTTAGGAAGAGGCAAGACCGAATACCCCTGAATCCTCCTTCCCCATTCCCAATCTGATACACATCCAAGTCCTTAAAGATGTTTTGAAATCCCATATGCATGCTAAACACAGGCTTAAATTAGCAGATCGCAAAACAGGCTACTGCACCTATTACCAAAGCTTGCTACCTCATGCAAATAAGGGTATTAGCAATGCCTTCTGAAACATGCCCTGTATTTCAACCTGAATGAAACGCAAAACCTTCCAATACAGCACAGGCACCCTCTACAACCCAACCAGTTGAGCAGACCAAGCAGCCAAACTACCTCCCAGGTTGAGCAGACCGAGCAGCTAGACCGAGCAGCCAGACTGAGCAGCCAAACCACCTCCCAGGTTGAGCAGACTGAGCAGCCAAACTACCACCCAGGTTGAGCAGACCGAGCAGCCAAACTACCACCCAGGTTCAGCACAGGCACCGTCTACAACCCAACCAGTTGAGCAGACCGAGCAGCCAAACTACCTGGCTGAAGGTCAAACCCCATTGTAACATGTAACTACAACAAAAAACATGCACTCCCCTTCAAAGGATCCACTAGCCCTGTATGCCCTCTCCCAGAATGAAAAAAGAAAAGTCTACGCAAGCCAAAGGCCGCGTGCATTAAGGGAAGAACCCCTAACAAAAGTTAGAGGCCTCACCAGGAGGCCCTCCACCTAAACTAGACGAAACTAGCCTAGGAAAGAGCAAGAGACAGAACTAATGGGGATCCGGGGGAGAGGATGTCATCACATGGACAGCGCCCTCCACATACACTAAAAAGGAAAGATAAAGGAAAGGTCTACGCTTGCCGTTCGGCCGCGTGCATTAAGGAAGGAGCCTCCCATTGACTCCCACCGATACACTCCACATA
>OU611753.1:14933105-15143105 GCA_914767535.2 Dunaliella primolecta | reverse complement strand
GGACGAAAGGAAGAATTGCAGGGGGCAAAAGGAAAAAAATGCTGGGACAAAAGGAAGAATTGCAGGGGGCAAAAGGAAAAAAATGCTGGGACAAAAGGAAAAAAATGCTGGCACAAAAGGAAGAATCGCTGGGACAATTGAAGGACACAGCAAACCACTCCAGGTTTCAACAAGGACAGGGCAGGAGGAGCAAGGGAGGGCGCTGCATCCTGGAAGGAGCTGAGGAAGGGATGCAAGAAGGAGAATTACGTGATGGGCTTGCCAGTCTGGCATGCCACGATACAATTTCAAAAACAATCGCGCAAGAGAAAATAGGATGAATTGCGGCCAAGATGGCACACAACCCAGGTTCAACTCTTAGGGTCGGGTTTGGGACACCAGTGGGGAATTTTGTCCTTCCCTTAATAAGCACTTCTGCCCTCATGACTACTCGCACAGCTTATCTTTTTTTGAAAGTTGAGGAAGGAAGGCCGGGGGAAGATTAAAATACATTGAGGGCACACACGGAGCATGACTTGAAATTGAGGGAAAACATCACCATGTGGGACCCTTTCCCACCTGCTGCAGTGCATGTTGCTCCTTGCCCACTTCATCCCCGTGGTCGTGCTGGCCCAGGTAATGAACCTGATCTGGCTGCTGCTGCTGCTGCTGCTGCTGCTGCTGCTGCTGGGGCAGCGTGTTGAGGGGCTGGTCCTCTGGATCCCCTGGCAAGCTCACCAGCCCCACCTGCCGCTGCTGGTGCCGCTGGGGCTGTGATGGCACATAGGGCTTGACACCGCTATGGGTTCTCAATTTTGTGGGCGATTCCCTCCCTAAGGGCGGCACGCGTGGATCAACGTGGCTGAGTCTTCCTCTGCCGTTGTGGCTGATGCTGCCAGGACCAGCAGCATTCACAGCTGCAGCGGCAGCAGGTGGATGGGGCACAGCAGCGGGGCGCCTGGAAGGTGCTGGTTGTTGGGAGAGAGCTGGGTGCTGTCGGGGTTGGGCAAAGGTGGTGGCAGAGGCAGCAGCAGCGGCAGTTGCTGCCGCTAGCTGAGCTGCCAGCAAGTTGGCTCTCTGCTGCTCTGCTTGCAGCGCGGACTGTAGCACATGGATGCGCTGCAGGGCGGCTTCATGGCGCGCCTCTGCCACCCTGGGCATGCCGCAGTGGACGTGTGTGTGTGTGTGTGTGTGTGCGTGTGTGTGTGTGTGTGTGTGTGTGTGTGTGTGTGTGTGTGCGTGTGTGAGAGAGAGAGAGAGAGGGAGAGAGTGAGTGAGCAACACAGGTTTCCTACACAGGGGCATGACACAGTTCTGGAAAAAAATCCAACCAATAAAAATAAACAAAACCTGACACAAGTGGTGGAGAGGGATGGAGCCTGCGCATCTTCCAAACAAGTTGTGCATGGGATCCATGGGACCCAAAGGATCCAAAGGCATATTGCTGTGCTTGCACAGTCCTTTGAGGGCTCTATAATCAAAAGGCATTGATTGATCAGTGCAGACAGTGATTCCCGCCACCATTAGGACGGTCCTCACCGGCAACAGTTTGATGTGTTTTGGGCCTTTTAGTATCTCTGTTGCTCATTTGATGCAGGGAGTGCAAAGCAACACTGCATTTCCAGATTCTGCATTTTTGTGACTTGACAGCCAAATCACGCATGACACCCAAATCATGACCAACCACCCCCTTGCGACAAAATAAAACACACAGGGTCCATGCAGTGCGCCTCTGCATGCACACCTGCAGCGCTCCATGTGTGTCTGCAGCTGCTGCCGCAGCTCCTCTGTGGACTGATGGGTCTGCTGCTTTGGCACGCTTGCTGCTCGGCGCTCCTGTGGCAGGTGTGTGTTAGTGTGTGTGTGTGTGTGTGCGTGTGTGTGTATGTGTGTGTGTGTGTGTGTGTGTGCGTGTGTGTGTATGTGTGTGTGTGTGTGTGTGTGTGTGTGCGCGCGTGCGTGTGTGCGCGCTTTGTACACAGGGGTATTTTTTTAATGATCTATGCCAAATGGGAACCAATAAGACAGCCCAGTCTAGTTGTGGCTGTACAGAGGGTGAAGATAGCTCCCAACCCGACACAAAATACAAGCAGAACTTTCGCAGGCCCTCAACCACAGCTGCATTCCTGCTCTGTCCGACTGCTCACTCCAATCCTGGATGACGCATCACTGACGCATCACTGACGCATCAGTGACGCATCACTGACGCATCAGTGAAACAGTCGTGGTAGATTCAGCGCAGACTATAGCAGGGACACACCTGCAGCTGCACTTCCGCCTGGTCCTTATCTTCCTCTGCCAGCAGCAGCTCTTGCTTGAGGGCCTCAACTTGGGCGTTGCACGAACGCACCTGCACCAGGCAAACGACACATGTGCAGCACAGTACTGCCTGCATGAGCATATGCGCGCGTTTCTGCGTCCCTCATCCTTTGATGTTGCAGCTCTTGCTTGAGCGCCTCAACTTGTGCGTTGCATTCCGCACCTACACCAGGCAAACAGAACATGTGCAACACAGTGATACCTGCATGAGCACATGCCCGCGTTTTTGTGTTTCTTGTCCTTTGATGCTGCAGCTCTCAAACAGGTTTGAGCACCTCAACTTGGGCGTTGCACGAGCGCACCTGTACCTGGTAAACAACATGTGTGCAGCACAGTAATACCTGCACTGCGTATACGCATGAACAGAAAGTTTGAGTGTCCCTCATCCTCTGATGCAGCTGCTCATGCTTGAGCATGTCCACTTGGTGTTGCTCATGCCCACCTGCACCAAGCAGAACCATTTCCAGCACACCTCTGCCACATTTCCACCGGCTCATCTTCACCGTCACTTTTGCAGTACCACATTGCTGTCCACCGCATCGGATGGCAGTCGGTCATGAAGGCAAGGGATGCCGTGGGCTAAATATTCGAGCAGGCCAAGAAGCGTGTACCCGGTCCTAGTTCTTCAAACTCATTTTGTGTGACCCTCATCAGCTCCCCCTGTTTCATACTGAGGCAGAGACTGTACTGAGGCAGAGACTGAGGCGTGGAAAGGGAGGACCTTGGGGGCTGTCCAAAAAGGTCTGTTCGCAACGGCATTGGCTGCATAAGGAGGACTAAGGGTCCTTCCCAACGGGGGTCATGAGCATGGAAAGGGAGGACCAAGGAGTCTTCCCAAAGGGAGACGTGGAAAGGGAGGGCTCCTGGTCTTTTCAATAAATTCCTTGGCAGCTTCAGTGCCACATCTCATGGGTTCAAGACCATCACGAGAAAATGAAATTCATCTGAGCAGTACTGCCACCAAACAATCATGTACAATGGAACACCCTCCACAGTTGCTCAAACAGCACCTCATCAGCAAAGGCTGGACAGAGGCACTGCTGTGCCTGGCACAGCAGATGCGGCAGAACGAGTCTTTGTTAATGAAAGCTGAAGTTGCAAAGAGGTGCCCTCCTGTTTTGAGGGAAGCTTAGTGATGCAGGACTAGTTGCAAAAAAGTGCTTACATCTCCAGAGAGCCTCATGAGCCAAAGCGAAGGCTGGACAGGCACTGGCACAGCAAATGCAGTAGGCGGAGTGTGGTGTTGCACAACTGGAGTTACTAAGGGTGCCCACCTTTTTTGAGAAAGGAAAGGGACAGCTGTAACTGGTGACAAGGGCAGCTCAGCTGAAGCATGAAATAGGTGCCTGTAACCAGACCATACCGCCTTATCCTGAAAGGTGCCCACCTGTTTTGAGAGCCTCTCATGAGCCAAAGCAGAGGCTGGGGAGCTGGGGGTGGGGGGCGTCTGAGACAGCAGAGGGGAGGACCTACAGCTGACAGGGCTGCAGTCAGGCAGGGGCAGGATAGTGTTATCATAGTTCGTTCAAAACATCTAGAATCCAGGTCATAACCATTCAAGTTTGGCAAATCAACATGTGGGATCAGCACAACGCTTTAAGGCACGACTTACAGCTGTCAGGGCTGCAGCCAGATGTCTGCAGGGAGATACAATGCAACTGTGAGACAAGTGCTCTCAGAATGAGCGAGGGTGTGACCATCTATGTTTGTGGCACATGACGGGGGGGGGGGGTCAGGTGACATAAGGTGGCAAAAATGGGAGGTAATCTGCATGCTCAAGGTAGTGATTCAAATTGGTGTGGCCCACCTGGGAAACCCACCCATCATGATTTTCACTTGTGCGTGCCCTGACACTTGGGTCTTGGGCCGTAGGTTCACATGCACTCGTCTGTGGCTGTGCATGCATATGAATGCACAAAAGCTCATGGTCACGCTCGCACACCAAAAGCAGCTTCATCCAGAAGTCAGGCATGTTCCGCATTCAATTCTGCACACCATAGAGCAGCATCGCCTCCAGCTTGTGAAAGCACCAGCACAGCTGCATTCATTCATCTTTATTATCTGTGGTCAAAGTAGAGCCCCTGTGCGTGTGCATGTGCACCCATGCATGCGCGCGCGCACACACACACATACACACACACGCGCCCGCGCGCACACACACACACACACCTGCTCAAGTATGCATCCTGCTGTCTGGATGCTTGCAGAGCCTGTTGCCTTGATTATAATGCTGTGCCATTGCACACGTTCTCAGGTTTGGCACATGGTAACATTGCTCACATTCACTAACTGGCAAACCACTACATTTGCTGGTCAGCAAAGCTCACCTGCCCATAGAGCCTACACTCTCGTGCAGAGCAATCCGCTGCTGCAGTGCCTCCTCCATGCCCTCCAGGTCCACCTGCATCAATTACACACTACACAATCGGTCTGGACAAGGACACCAAACATTGCTCCTGAATGCGTCCTTTCAACCCCCCCAGCTGCAAGGCCACACCAGGCCTATCCAAGTCCCCCCCATCCCCAAAATCCATAAAACCCACGCCACAGTCCAAGTGCGATGGTTAAGGTATCCCCTTGCTTTATGACATCATCAGGCCTATAGATCCACATATGCACCATAGTGACTGCAGGCCCAAGCTGTGGCACAGTTATCACGTGCGGGAGGGAGAGGCGAGAGCACGCACCTCGAGCTCTGCTGGAAGCACAGCCAAAAGCTGACAGTCTCTGTCATGCATGCTTTCTGGCATGACACATGTTTTTTCCAGCATCGCTTGTGACGCTTCCCTCACGTTTGGCATCAGAGGCATGTAAGCTTTGTTGCAGGTACCCTCTTGGCACAAGTGTGTGAAGACCAGGAATGCACGAGCTCCCTGTGGATGTGTGGTCACAGGGACCCCATTTTGGCGCATATGCTCACGCTTTTCTCCCCAAAAACGTGTGCCCGACCCTCCTGCTCCCTGGTTTTGAGGACGGCCACGCATGCGTCCCTTAACTTTTGAGCCATTTTGCCTGTTCTCTGCTGCAGCAAAGCCTGCATCCATTCTCCAGAGCATGGCCTCTGATCAGCCTGCAGCTGCATGCAAAAGCTTGCAGCGTGCCTCCAGCCAAAAAAAACAAAACAGAACAGTTCCTATTCCTACAGACATTTTCTTTTTTCTCCTGAGTCTTGCTGTACCTGCATCCACCCTCCAGCTATTGGCCTGATCAGCCTGCAGCTTGCCCCTCAAGCATTTTTCTATTGGCATCCATCAAACACAACGCTGTCTGCATAATGTCATCCTTCAGTAAGGTCCTTTCTCTCATGACATCCCTTTCATGGTATCCCTGTCATGGTGAAGGAGAGACCCATATGGCTCTCCAAGACAGCAGAGCTGTCATATTGAAGGAGAGACCCATATGGCTCTTCAAGACAGCAGAGCTGTCATATTGAAGGAGACCCATATGGCTCTTCAAGACAGCGTGACCCTGTTTCATCAATCGATGCAGGCTGTGCCTTCACCACCTGCATAGCTGTTCTTTTCTATCGTTCTTCTATACATCGTTCTATTGCTCTTTCATCATGCAACCCTCACCCAACAGCTCAACCTGAACCAGCCTGCAGCATGCTCTTCAACGTTTTGATTTCAGGGTAACACAGTTTACTTTCATTTCTCCTGCCCCGAGCAAGTATGCATCCACCCAGCTTGGCCTGCGCAGCCTGCTGCGTGTTCTCAACATTTGTGCTCCTGAATTTGTTGTTGTTTCTCCTGCCCTTAGTAGTGTCTGCATTCACCCACCAGCCTGGCCTGCGCAGCCTGCAGTGTGCTCTCCAACGTTTGAGTGTATGCTTGGGCCCCTTGATGCTGCAAGCTCAGCACCTCCAGCAAACGGCACACCTGCGGTGGTTTTACAGCATACATCTGACAAATGTTGTTTGGGCCCCTCCGTGCTGCGAGCTCAGCACCTCAAGCAATCGGCAAATCTGCGGTGGTACTTGCAACATGCTCCAGGAATTGTTATCATTTTTGTGATGAGCAATGCCTTTGGCATTTGCGTGCAACGAGAATTTGGCAAAACCACTATAATGTGACCACTGTAACGTGAAGTGCCTTGGTGCCTTTGTGCAAACATGAATGTGGTGGAATAGGATGTAATGCAGTTGGTAGGGTTGAAACACCTTTGCATGGGAAAGGATGAGAAATGTTTAAATACCTTTGGTGTCTATGTGCAATCGAGGGAGTGGCAGAATAGGATGCGGTGCAACTGGAAACTTCCAAAATGTTTGCAGTACAGGACACATGCGTGCACATGCATCCACATCTATGCGCACGCACACAGCTGAAGGTTTTATCACAAGAAAGATCACAGCAGGGTCCCAACGCCATTGAAAGTGCACATTGAGGCATGCTGTCATACGACAGAAAATTCCTCTCACTTTCAGCACTCATGGCGCGCTCTGCTGGGGTCCCAAGGAAACGCCATCACGAGCCACCACTGAAAGCATGCCACCTTGCGCAGTCTTGCGCAGCATGCCATCTTATCCCAGAAGGGGAGCACACGGCGCGCGCTGCCAGATCTAAGGTTCCCATGAAAACGCCATCACAAGCCAACACTGAAGGCTTGCCACCTTGCGCAGTCTTGCGCAGCATGCCATCTTATCCCAGAAGGGGAGCACACGGCGCGCGCTGCCAGATCTAAGGTTCCCATGAAAACGCCATCACAAGCCAACACTGAAGGCTTGCCACCTTGTACAGCCTCATCGCAGAAGGGAAGCTCACTGCGCATGCTAACACTTTAAAGGATCCCATGAAGACGCCATCAATAGCCAGCACACACTGGCTGGCATGCCATCCCATGCATCCTTACCGCAGACGGAGAGCTAGCGGCCGGAGCAGCCAGATCCAGGGATCCGAGTAAGGCACTTTGCCTGGAGGACCCCAGCTCGTGGGCAAGCACATCACCCGTTACCCCACTTGCCATGCCCCGCAACTGGTAGTGTATCCTGCAGTGGTGCAGATGTAGATGTCTGTGTTTCTTAGCATGTTGCCAGTCACCCGAATTGCCATGCCCCGCAACTGGTTGTGTATCCTGCAGTGGTGGGTGCATATGTCAGCGTTTTAAGCAACTTGCCAGTCACCCAACTTGCCATGCCTCGCAACTGGTGGTGTATTATGCAGTGATGAAGATGCAGACGTCTGTGTTTCTTAGCATGTTGCCAGTCACCCAACTTGCCATGCCCTGCAACTGGTAGTGTACCCTGCAGTAGTGCGGTTGCAGTGTATCACAGCTCATAGCATGCTGCCAGTCACCCCATTTGCCATGCCTTATAACTGGTGGTGTGTCCCACAGTGGTGTTGCAGTATATCACAGCCCATAGCATATAGCATTTGCAGTGGAGCCTAGCACATGCAGGAGGTTGTGTTTTGCCCCTGGTAGTGTACCCTGCAACGGCACAAACAGAGGTGGCAGTGGGTTGCAACGAGTGCAGGTGGTTAAACACTGCAACTGGTGCAGCTTAAAGTGGATTTAGATGGGCAGTGTATCCTGAAATGACACAAATGCAGGTGGTAGTGGATCACAACAAGTGCAGGTGATAGAGCACTGATCTGACGCAGCTTAAAGTGATTTCAAACCGACAGCATACACTGCAGCAGCAGAACTGCATGTAGTGGATCGCAACAAATGCAGGTAGTAGAGTACTACGTTTGGTACAGATGATGGTGGATTGAAACAGGTGCAGGCGATAGAATACTGAATCTGGTGCAGATTATGGTGGACCAAAACAGGTGCAGGTGGTAGTGGCTTTCAGCTGATTTTGTATCCGGCAGCGGAATAGATGCAAGCGGCAAGGATACATCAACCATGAAAATGACAGGAACACAATTGAAAATCATGAGAATGGTTGGAGCACAAGGACAAGTCCATCGCAAGAGAGGTTTGAGCAAAAGTGCAGCTCATGAAGGAAGCTGCTGAATTGCGCATGATTCTACATCAACAGCAGCTTCCAAAAAATAGTCGTTGTAGTCTTGATTCATGAAAAAAATTTCTTTCCTGCTGGTTCTCCTTGCGCTTGCAATCACACCATGCTACAGCACCTCCCACTTTGCATGCGCCCAGGCTCTTTATCAGGACCAGCCCGGCATTCCATCAGCTTTTAACTCTGGCGCGCCTGGACCTTAATACAAATCCCAAGCTGCACAGCTATTGTAGAGCCCTTGCTGATTCCTTTTTGCGTCTGTGCCTGGCCTTAGCGACTTCCGGCTTTGCATGCAACCACAGGTATTTGCTGATTCCTTTTTGCGTCTGTGCCTGGCCTTAGCGACTTCAAGCTTTGCATGCAGCCACAGGTGTTTGCTGATTTGCAACAAGGTCTATTGATTTCTTTTTCTGTTTACAATCCTTGCATGCATTCGTTGCACTTTTTGAGCGCAGCCAGGTGTAGCATTTGCTGGTTCCTTAACTCTGTCATGCATGCGTTGCCACATTCAAACGCACCACCTTCCAGCTTTGCCATGGCACCTTCCACTTTTGTAGACAACCAGCTCTAGCCTCCGCTTAGCTTTGCACTACCTGCACTGATGTCTTGCGCTGCATTTCCTGTACTTCCTTAATGCACCCAGCCAGATGCAATTTTGCTGATTCCTCACCTCTCTCATGCATGTGCCGCCACACCTACCCACAGCACCCTCCAGCATTGCCATGGAAACTTTTAGATTTGTGTGCAGCCAAACGCAGCCTTAGCTGATCTCTTTGCTTCCTTGAGCCCAGACACCTAACCACAGCACCTTCCTACTTTGCAGCCATCCAGATTCAGCTTGAACGACCTTTGCCTAATGTCTCTCCTCAATCTTCCCGCACCTGGCCATTGCATCTTCTAACTTTGCCAGCTGCTCATTGCGAGTAGTCGCTTCTTGGCCGAGGGCTTCATTGGCAGCCATCAATGTCTCTACCTGTGAAGGAAATAGCAGCAGAAGCCGAAAGAAGGCAGATGCTCAGGCGGGTTTAAAACCTGTTAACGACAGCATCTTCAGTTATGCGGCATGTTCATGCAAGCACATTAAGTACGGGGAAGTATCGCTTCAAACAAAAATGCATCTTGCCAGTAGCCATGCACGATGAAGGCAGCTGTGCATGATGTAGGTAGCCATGCCTTTTGTAAGTGGCTATGCATGATAAGTAGACAGCCATGCAGCCTTTTTATGCGCAGCGGGGGGCCAAAGCATGCAAGGCAGGTGTTGATGCTTTTAACACCAATCCAGCACCTTTAAGGCAAACAAGCACACACAGAAAGAAGACAGGCTCTTTGCAATTTCACTCTCACTTGCAGTGTAGACAAGCGTTGAGACTGGAGTACAGTACCAGGTTGAAGGACATGGGGCTTTTTCTTACTTGCTGTCACACTTTTTCAGAAATCACAACAGCACAGTGGATGAGCAAGCACACGGCAGCAAGATACAGCATGATAGGATGATAGCGCCCCAAAGCTGGAGTTTAAGAAAGGCGTGGAGGCCTGTGTCGTGCTCAAAGAAAAAAGGAGTGCCATTGATTGCCTAAAAGGAAATTGACCTTGCAAGGCCTCAATGAGGCACTACAGGTAAATGACCTTGCAAGGCCTCAATGAGGCACTAACGGCAATGACCTTGCAAGGCCTCAATGAGGCACTACAGACAAATGACCTTGCAAGGCCTCAATGAGGCACTAAAGGCAAATGACCTTGCAAGGCCTCAATGAGACACAAAAGGCAATCACGGATGCACCAGACGCGCATGTCCGCGGCCTGCTCATGGCTTTTATGGGTGCTTATGAGATCACCAAATGATTATGAAAGCACCAGGCGCACCTGTCCTACTAATTGCTGAGCCTCAATGATCGATGCGTCTAACTGCGCGCGAGCTTTTCGCTCCATCTGCAGCCATGCCAAGAAGAGGAAGGTGTGACGATCAAAATCAAAGGCAATGATTTCAGTTCTAATCATTGCGGCACATCGAATAATGATGGATTAGACCACCGCCATACATCTTGTTTTGCTTATGCACAAATTTATGTGCTTGTTCGTAAGGTGCATATTCCTTCAAAGCACTGCATCATGTTGTAGAACATTCTGGAGCAAAAACTTAAGGTCACAGTTTCTAAGCACTACTGTGCATCATCACAACTTAATGCAGCAGCATGGTGGGCAGCAAGCTCCTGACTAGGCTTCTTGTGCGATTCATCCATGACGTCCTTGAGGGCATTTTGGTGAGATCCTTGCTAGCTTGCTAGCCAGAGAACCTTTCCTAATGCACGTGGCCTTTATTGGCTTGCATTGAATTCTGCTCCTCTTTTCTTTATCTGCTCCTCTTTTCTCTGTCTGGCCTCAAGAGGATCTCACCTCCAGTCTCCGCTGCAACTCACTAGAGAGCCTGCAAGAGGAACAGGGAGAGGTGCATGGAGAGAAGAAGTGAAAGGTGATGTTGAGGCTGAGGCATTCCAATGGCCAGAATGGCTCTTGACTGAGGTTAAACCACAAGGGCCGTGAATCAGAAATGCGCGATGGCACACAAAGCCAGTCATCCTTCCCACATGCACCCAAGCATCGTTGTTGAATGAGCCAGTCTTGGCTCTGCTAGTTTTAACAAGCAATCCCAGCGCCTCAAGGACATCGTTTTGTGATAGGTATGCAAACCCTCAGGGATTGGCAGACATGAGATACACGCTTTGTGGCATGCTACGAGCCATCACGCACACTAAGCAACCTTCCTTCTTGCAGCAGGCTCAGGCAAACACACAAACGGAGCATTCATGGGCCTCACATGCTGTCTGACACGTTGCTTGCGTCCTCCCGCTGCTGCATCTCCGCTCGTAGCTTCTCCAGTTGGCTCTGCAGCTTGCTAGGCCGCGTCGCCACGTCCGGGGAGACCCCGGCAGGCGGCCGCCGCACGCCACCCCACGAACCCCCACCCCGCTGTGACGCATTTCCCTCCCCATCATGCGGTAACACGCCATGGAGTGTTGGAGTGTTCCCATAAAAGTGAGATGCATCTCTGCCGCGCTGCCACAAGCCACTGCGCAAAGCATCCCCGAATTGCGAGGTGGAGGTGCTAGGGGGGGAGTCGGGCGCAGCAGCTGCGTTGTTGTACAGCTTGGAGTACACAGATAAGGGCGAGGACAGTGAGGCACGGTGGCGGGGCGGGGTGGAGCATGCTGCTCCTGCTGCTGCCGCTGCTGCTCCAGGTGCTGCACCCACGCTTCTCTTCCTGCCATTGTGGTCACTCAAATCATCGGCCATGCAGCTGTTTCCACCAGCTCCCTCCCTGTGCCCTCCACCGTCGGCATCGCCTGCACCCCCCTTGTTTGCACCACACGCCTCGCTGCCATCCACACCACCCTCTTGACCACCTCCAGCTGCTCCTGCCCCATTCCCTCCCTTGTCTCGTAGACGGTGCAGAGGTAGAGAAGGGACAGAGGGCCTCGGCGGTGGACCTTGGTCATTTCTGCAACCAGCAGTCTCCTCTTGGACCTGGATCACATTCTCACTCCCCCTTGCACCCCCCATCGCTCCAGCAAGTAATCCCACTCCCACAGCTTCTTCCTCCTGCTCTGCACCAAAAGAAAGAGCCTGGGGGCGTACTCCTTCATACGCTTGCCCCTCGCTGCCCTCTCTGCTCCCTCCCCCTTCACAATTACACGCAGCCTCAGCTGTCCAAAAATCCGCCTTTTTAAGCCCCTTGCCCGTGGACAGCAGGCGCACTAGATCACGGACGCTCTCTGCTTCTTTACCCTCTCCGTACAACTCATCCAGTGCAGAGGGGGGCGTTGATAAGCCTGAGCCCCCACCTTCTCCTTCCCCATCCTTTCCTTCTCCTGCGACCTCTGCTGGTGCCCCTCCGTCTCTGCTCTCGGCTGCTGCAATGTGTAAACTGTGTGCTGGGTGGGTGTGGCTGGGCGTCGGCATGGGTGTGGGGATGGGCGAGGGAGGAGGCTCATCCTCATTGCTCATAACGCGTGCGGCTTTGTTGCCCTGGTTGCGCTTGAAGGTGGATGGGGAGAGGCGGCCACCGAGCAGTTCATCTTCATCATGGGCTGTGACGCCTGTCAACCAAGAATGTAAAAAATTGTGCATGCCATCTTTGACTTGACATTGTGATGCACCTGATTGATATGATCATTAAAACATACCAAAAATATAAAATGTCCTGCATGTAATCTTTGACTTTACATCATTGAAGGTCTATTTTTTTGATATGATCCCAGGGTACTAATATAGGTGAGCAGCAAGTGTTAAGGAATTGAATGTCATCCTTCCCATTGGCACAGCTCCCTGACTTATTCATCTGCTGACTTCAAACATGCAGGAGTCATTGCTTCAGACATTGTGCTAGGCTTGAACTATTGTGGGGGTTGGACTGATTGCATGAGCACGCCATGTCAGGCAGATCTCTGTAACTCACAGTGTAAGCATTGAACGATGAATACCCTAAGAAGCACGTCTTCCCTATCAATGATCAACCAAACAAGGAATTGGTGCTCATATCCAGGGGATTGTGGTGCCTTTCAAAGCAAAGCAACACTTCTGCCCCTGTTGCCTCGCTTCCACCTTCAAAACCAAATACACCTGCGTACCTGATCCTCCATCAGATCTTACTTGTGAATCCAGCATTTACTCATCATCACCAACGGTTTCCAAATCAGCAGATTCAGCGCAAAAGGTCTCCTCCCTTCGACAGCCTTGTGGAAGATCTGCTGTCATTATATGAGTGTTTGTCCGCCACCACTTGGCTGAATGCAAGCTAATTTCACGCTGCATCCCACATGAGAGCTCTCTCTGCACACCTGTGACTTCCCCACTGCCGCCTTCATCTGGCCCCTCTCTCTGCACACCTCTCTGCACACTTCTCTCCGCACATCTGCATCTCCCCAGTCCCCGCCTTCAACCGCCCCTCTCTCTGCACACCCTTCTGCACTTTCTCTGCACACCCCTCTGCACCCTCTCTCTGCACACCTGTAAAATCTTCATCGCCGCCTTCATCTTGCCCCTTGGACAAGGCTTCGCTCTGTTGCTGTGAGTGACGATGCTGCAGCCTGAGTGTGGAGTAGGGGCTGGCCCCAAAGCTGCCGCTGCGGCGTTGGGGGAGGTCTTCTGGGGAGTAAGTGTGGATGGGTGAGGGCAGTGGATCACCTGCAGGGCAGTTTTTGCCTTGCCATGATGAGTGAGGGGATGGGTGCACGTGTAGATGGGCAAGGGCAACAGATAACCTGCAAATCATGTCTGAAAATGATGAGTGCGGGGATGGGCGGGATGGGTGTACGTGCAGATGGGCGACGGCAGCGGATCACCTGCAAACATTGATGCCTTGTAATGATGAGTGAGGGGATGGGTGGGATGGGTGTACGTATAGATGGCAAGGGCAACAGATAAACTGCGAATCATGTCTTACAGTGATGAGTGAGGGGATGGGCGGGATGGGTGTACGTGCAGATGGGCAACGGCAGCGGATCACCTGCAAACATTGATGCCTTGTAATGATGGGTGAGGGGATGGATGACAGGCAGTGCACTGCCTGCCATTTTTTTACCTGTAAGGAAAAGAGTGAGCGTGGCTGGGTAGGGTAGGCAAGCGCCTGCAAAGCTGAGCGCGCAAGAAACAAAATTGAAAGGGAGGGAATCAAATGCGCATGCAGGGCACCAATGGATGTACACCATCATCTACTAAAGAGGTTATGAAGGCTCGCGAACAATCAATGCCAAGCAGCTCTCGGTGGCCAGAGAGGGCAAGCAGGGCAAGGAGGGCAAGGAGCTGGAGTTTGCTAAAAAAATAGTGTTCGATGACACTGATGATGTTTTGTTACACTTCAATACATTCGGAAACGCTAATACATGTGAAAGACAGCCAAGTAAGGCAAGCAGTCACCAGGGGCAAAGAGCAGGGAAGGACCAAATGACGTTGTCTGATGGCACTGTTTGATGGTTGCATTTCTGTTAGATGATTTTGATTGCTGTTAGATGGTTGCAATTGATGATGCACGAGCCGGACCTGACCAGTGATGCAGTCTGTCAGCAAAAAAAAATACAACAAGGAGAAGCATGCTTGCAAAACAAACTTGCTGCATGCATGGAATCCAACCTGCACATAAAATATGGTTGCATTTGTTGATGCATGTGCCGGATCTGACCAGTTATACAGTATGTCTGCAAGGAAATACAATAAGGAGAAGCATGCCTGCGAAAGAACTTGCTGCATGCATGACATCCAACCTCCATATAAATCCAAACCAAGAAATGAGCCCTTGGAGATGCAGTCCATGACAAAAGCAGCCTCTTTGACCCCCAAGCAGTCCTGCAAGCATCGAGATTGCCTATCTGCACTCCTTTCTTTTGCAAGCATTGCGTGCATTCCTCATTTGCAAGCATTGAGGCCGCCCATCTACACTCCAACAATTCCTTGCAAACACCAAGAGCACAGAAAAGAAAAGAGAAGAAGAAAGAATAACTACGACAGTCAAAACATGGCCGCGTGCATTATGGTAATTTACCCCAAGTAGCAAGTCAGCAAGGATCTCACCAAAAGGCCCTTAAACCTAAACAGGATACGAGTGGCCTAGGAGGTAGCCAGGAACAGAGCTTATGGGGACCTGAAGAGTCTCACCTTCTCCTTGCTCTGCATTGGGGCCGCTGTCACCAGAGACAAGTGCTGGGGCAGTCAGATCAGGGCAGGAAGATTCGCGTGACCGCTTCCTCCTGCTTACAATGCACGCGCGCGCGCGCGCGTGTGTGTGTGTGTGTGTGCATGCTGGATTTATTGCTGGTGCATGTTCATGCATGCATTACAGGTGTACTTGCTTGTAGGCGCAAGTGTGAAGGTAGCCTACCAGCTCTCATCCGTCCAAATTCAAGCAGCTGACAAAGCCCTCAAGCCGCCAAGACAAGCCTCATGCCATCAAGAGCTGGCATAACAAGCCTCACGTTGTTTTGTTTCCTAAAAGCGTGAGCAAACTTTGCTCTCTTTGCTCGTGGACCAAAGGTTTCTACAATTGCTGTCCAGACTGCTGTCTGTAGCACCATAATCCTCAATTGTGCAGATTGTTTCAATTTTAAACTCAAAGCGCAGGTTGTACCTTCCTTCCCCAGCCAAGAGGCCTCCTGAAAGCTTCCGGCCAGGGGCTTGAGCTTGGGCTGCTGCAGCTGCTGCAGCTGCACATGATGGTGTGAGTACAAGCAGCAAGTGGAAATGTGTGTGTGACCTCATTTGTCAAAGCTGGTGAACTCATACACCTGTCACAATAGAGCTTCTATGGATCAAAAGTGCTCCCTCATTGTCAGAAATTGATATGCAAACAATTCATTCCTTCAGGGTTCAGCTTGCGTGCTCCATGGTGCGCAGACCCTCAAACCTGGTGAGGCCCTCTGTCAAGAGTTCTTCAGTGAAGGATTGATAAGCTTACCAACCCTGTGGCGGCACAGGGGTACATGCATGCTATCACAGTGACCATCACTTCAAATGCTGTCACAGTGATCATCACTGCAAATGCTGTTACAGTGGCCATCATGCTGTCACAGTGGCCATCACTGCAAATGCTGTTACAGTGGCCATCATGCTGTCACTCTGATCATCACTGCACAGGGGTACAAACATGCTGTCACAGTGACCATCACTGCAAATGCCAAGAGTCCCTCTTCAACCCAGGCATCTCGCCTGTATGTGTCAAACACACATACGTGCACACGCACATGCACACACACATACACACGTGCACACACGTACACACGCACATACACACATATGCACATACACACACACGCACACGCACGCACAACACCCACCTGCAGCAGCAGCAGCTGCTGAGTTGCTGTGGCCATGGTGCACACGCGCAGGCCTTGGCACAGGCGCCCTTGATGCTGCACGGGGGCGCGTTGCTGTTACACAGGAGGCCCCTCCCTGCCATTGATTGAGGAGACACATCGTTAGGTTCTCACTGCTTGGACAAGCTGTCTGTATATATATATATATATGTATATGTATGTATGCATGTGTGTGTTGTCCTCCCTCGAATTGATTTGAATGATAGCAATTGAATTATGTTGGGAGTAATTTTGTGCTCATCTTGACATTGTAATCCAAGTTATCAGCCAGGTACAGCAAAATATGTCTTCCTTGTAGGAGATCCTCTGAGCTCATTGCACGGGGAAGAAGCAGCAACAGTAAAGTAGTGAATTACACCCACTCTTTGACGCATCCAAAGCATTAAATCAAACCCAAGGCATCCCAAACATCAAATCAAATCCAACCTTTGACGCATGGAAACCCAAGCAACATCAATCAATTGGAAAAGTTGGCTCCACAACACTCTTCAAGGGACACGCAAGCACGCCCACGCGCGCGCATCCACACACACATTGCTAATAAGCGCTGCATCTCTCGCAACAGCTTTGCAACAGCTTTACCAGACTGCCGAAGAAATGACCATGTGGTGCAGTGCAAAGAGGCAGCAAGACGAGTTTGATTGCACTTTTACTTTATCAGGCTGCCTCTATGTATCAAGGGAGAAAAGCACACCTCACCCTATACCATGCCTTTTAGCACCTGCACGCTCTGGCATGCTGACACGCATGGTTCAAATTAACAAGGCACGCAAGCACACCTGCATCTGTCAGTGCACCTCTACCATTGAAAGGCCACTGCAACTCGTGCCCTTCCCTGCCCAAAAAAGCAACAATCTCTGCAACGCACCCCACCTTACAGCACCTGCACTCTCTGATAAACACACAGTTCAAAGCAACATGGCATTGGTACCACACCTGTATCTGTCGATGCGCCTCCGCCACCCGAGGAGACAGAGCGCGCCGCAGCGGCTCCCTGTTCTGCGTCGATGTCCCTTTCCGCCCTGTTGCTTCGGGCTGGCTGTGCAGAATTGCGTGCGGCTGCCCCACTGCTGCTGCTGTTGCTGCTGCATCTGCTGCTGGCATTGCAGCAGTCTCATCCGCAGCAACACCTCCACCGCTCCCTGCTGTTCCTGCTCCCTCATCCTTAGCCGCCTCCCCCTCCATCTCACCCTCTCCTGCATCTCCGCCCTCCCTCCTGATTCCATAATCAACACCACTTGCGTCAGCACACGGTTCCCCTTCCTCCCCGCTAAGCTCACTGCCATCTGCTACATCCTCTTCCCCCTCTCCCTCACCCGCCAACCTGCTCTTGCGCTCCTTCACCTGTTCAGTCCCATCTGCCTTGCCACACTGTGCACCTCCTGGACCTCCCACACCCCCTGCACCAGCAGCCTGAACTTTCCACTCCGCCTCATCCTGAGGACCATCGTCAGGCTCAAAGCCCTCACCAGCCCCCATCTCCCTGCCCGTTTTCATTCCTCTTTGCACAACCACCTCCTCCTCTGCCCGCTGCTGCTCACCCTTGCTCTGTGCAGCGCCAGAGCTTGGACCATGCGTTGCGGCAGTGCTGCGTGAGCTCAGCGCGGCGCTCCGCTGACTCTCGTTTTGTTTTTGTGCCGATGACGAGTCCTCATTTTGGGGGGAGCCCATGCATGGGCGATCGGCTGACTCGGTGTTGGAGTGTGCAGGGGCAGGGTGGTAGGTTGATCTGTGGAGGGGCTGGCGCTGGGTTGTAGGAATGGTATCCGTGTTGTCCTCAGTGTGATTGAGCTGCAACTGTTGCTCCTGCACCTCCTGCTGCTGCTGTGATGGCTGCTGCTGCTGCTGCTGCTGCTGCTGCTGCTTGGCTTTGTGCTGCAGCGGGCTCATGCGAGTTTTTTGGTTGGCAATCACACCTCGGCCCCTTGATGCCCCTCGCCTAGGCTGCTGGTGCTGGTGCTGCTGCTGCTGCCGTTGCTGCCGCTCCTGCTGCTCTGCAACCGTCTCTGCATCATATGGCGGGCATGGCAGCGTGACAGACACACCAGACATGCCGCTTAGTGTGCTCATGTTCCTGCTGTGCTGGCTGCCTGCCGGCGTGAGCTGTGGGGGGTCGCTTGAGTGAGGAGGGGTGTGCAGGGCCGGTTGCACAGTAGCGAGGCCTTTGCGGGTGTGCAGGTCCCGATCTGGCTGAGGCATAGGGACGCTGCTCTCATGGATTGCGCCATTGGGAGCGCGGCTGGATAGTGGTGTGGGGGCGATGCTCTGCGAGGGGGCGTTGCATGAAGCGTTTGTAGTCAGGCTGTGACGGGGGCTCAGTGGTGATGCAGGCCCACCATCTCCTGCTGTGGGGGTGTGGAAGGGAGGGGGGTGGAAGGGCAGAGACAGGGACATGCCACTGAGGCTGCTCACGCCGCGGTTGTGGTACCCATTAGAGTCAGCAGCAGTTTGGGGTGATGCACCTTCCGGAGGAACGCCATCAAAGGGGGGCCGGTGGAAGGGCAGGGACAGGGACACGCCACTGAGCGTGCTCATGGTGCGGGTGTGTGGTTGTGGCAGGCCACTTTGAGGTGTTGTATCGCCTGGGTGAGCTCCATCAAAGGGGGGCGGGTGGAAGGGCAGGGACAGGGACACGCCACTGAGCGTGCTCATGGTGCGGGTGTGTGGTTGTGGCAGGCCACTTTGAGGTGTTATATCGCCTGGGTGAGCTCCTTCAAAGGGGGGCGGGTGGAAGGGCAGGGACAGGGACACGCCACTGAGCGTGCTCATGGTATGATTATGGCGGTGGTGGTTGTGGTTGTGGTTGGCGTGGGGATGGGCAGTGCAGCTAGCCGAGTCGCTGTGTTGGGGTAGTTGGGGGACCCCCTTGCTGTGTTGGGATGGGAGGCCGCTGAAGGGGGGAGGGTGGAAGGGCAGCGACAGGGACACCCCACTCATGGAGCTGACGTCCCGGCTGTGTCTGTTGTGGTGCTGGTGGAAAGGCAGCGGGGGGGTGCTGTCTGTGTGTGAAGGGGTTGAGCCTACAGGCTGCTGGGCTCCCCTTGAAGCAGGCGGGGTGCAACGGTGGGGTGGCCTGCAAGGAGAACGGAAATGATGTTTTTGGCATGATGGTGTGCGTTTGGTGAGATGGTGTGCTTTTGGTGAGATGGTGTGCGTTTGGTGAGATGGTGTGCTTTTGGTGAGATGGTGTGCGCTTGGCATGATGGCGTGCTTGGTGCAAGGAACATAGGCGATGATGGCCTTGGTGCAAAGGGGGGGGGGGGGAGGAAGCGCTGCAAAGAGTGCAGGCAATGATGCGCTTCCGCAGGGCGGAAAATGGTGGACAGCGTAACGGCTGTGAGTTGAAAGCTGCATGGTGGTGGAACACTGTGTGACAGCAGCATGTGCTGAGCTGTGTACAATTTCTGGGAGACATGAGGGCTGCACGGTGACGGAGCAATGTGTGACAGCAGCATGTGTAGAGTTGTGCACCATTCAAGGGTGATATGAGTGCTGCATGGTGGCGGATCTCTGTGTGGCAGCAGCATGTGCTGAGCTGTGCACCATTCCTGGGTGATGTGAGGGCTGCACGGTGGTGGATCAATGTGTGACAGCAGCATGGGCAGAGCTGGGCACCATTCTTTTGTGATAAGAGGCGCACAATGGTGGGCAAATGGCAAGCTTGCTGGAGGAGATGCACAGCGACACTTCATTTGGAACTGCGACGGAGACACATACACTCCTTCCCCTCGGGCTTCTGCAGCACCAATACAACCATCACATCTGCTACTGTCTTGGGCAGCGATGGTACAAGTATTGGCTCTAACACAAGCTGGCAGCAACAGTGCGAGCATCCCCTCATTGACTGCACTGTCTCACACGGCAGCAACAGTTTGAGCATCTCCTCATTGGCTGCATTGTCTAATGCGGCAGCAATACCGGCATTGGGCAGCACCCTAGGCAGTGGTGCTAACACAAGCATCAGGCAGTACCCATACAAATATTGGTCCTGGTACAAACACTTGGCATCCCCAAAACATGCATTGCCTCATCAACTGCACTGCCTTGGGCAGTGGCAAGATTGCCTCTGCATAATCTAAATTCATGCGCATGGTACTCCTGCTACACGCACCTGTGGGTGGTAGCGGGGTCTCCTCGGCCATGCTGGTGGCAGCGCAGCTAGCACGCTCCTACTGCACACACCTGGTGGTAGCGGAGCCTTCTCGGCATGGTGCTGGTAGCAAAGCCTGTACACACCTGGGTGGTAGCGGAGCCTCCTTGGGCATGCTGCTGGCAGCGAGGCCTGCACACACCTGGGTGGTAGCGGAGCCTTCTCGGCATGGTGCTGGTAGCAAAGCCTGTACACACCTGGGCGACAGCAAAGCCTTCTTGGGCATGGTGCTGGTAGCAAGGCCTGCACACACCTGGGTGGTAGCGGAGCCTTCTCGGCATGGTGCTGGTAGCAAAGCCTGCACACACCTGGGTGGTAGCGGAGCCTTCTCGGCATGGTGCTGGTAGCAAAGCCTGCACACACCTGGGTGGTAGCGGAGCCTTCTCGGCATGGTGCTGGTAGCGAGGCCTGCACGCACCTGGGTGGTAGCGGAGCCTCCTCAGGCATGCTGGCCAGGGATGCTGAGAGCAGCTCTTCCAGCTGAGACATCCTGATCTCCCCCTGCTGCTGTTCTTTGTGCCGCACGTGAGACATTCCTTCGGCTTGGCCCTCTTCTGCTCTTGTTGCTCCCTGCTCCCCCCCTTCTCCTGCTCCCGCTGCTTCTTCTAAATCTTCTAACAGTGGCAGCTCCTCAATCCCCGCCAAATGCGAGCCATCCTCGCTGGCTGGTGCACTGCTGACTTCTCCTAAGTCCTCTAGCGGTGGCAGCTCCTCATGGCTGCCCTCTGTCCCCACCAAACATGTACCGTCTTCACTGGCTGGTACACTGCCATCTTGCCCTGGTGCGTTGCGTGATGGTGCGCTGCCAGGTGCGGTGCCATCCCTCATTAAAGCGTCGCCTGCATTTCCTGGTGTGCAAGTCTTGCTGTCGGGAACACTGCCTTCCTCCCCTGGTGCGCTGCCATCCCCCCTTGGTGCATTGCCTGGTGCAGTGCTTTCTCCCTCTCCCCCATCTCTGTTGTTGTCATGGGGTGCCCCCATATCAGCAGCAGCAGCAGCAGCAGCAGCGACAAGAAAGGCGTCCTCGGTTTGCGCAGCGGTCGATGTGGTGATCGGCTTTGCCAGGGCCCCTGGTGTGTAAGTACGTACATGTGTTTGTATTTGAGCGTGTGTATATTTGTGCGCGCTCATGTGTGTGTAATTGTTTGTGTGTGCGTGCGTGCGTGCGTGTGTGTGTGTGTGTACGTGCGTGTGTAAGTACATTTGTGGGTGTATGTCCATGTGTGTGTACCTGAGCAAGAGTGCATATTTGTGCGCACGTGTGTGCATGTGTAATTGTTTGTGCGTGTGTTGTGAACACACACGCACATGTGTGCGTCCACAACACATACACACACGCGAGTGTGTGTCCACAACACATCAACACACACACACACACACACGCGCGCGCGCGCGTGCGAGTGTGCCCACAACTCTTAATCCTAGTTTCCCAGCACTTCCTACTCACAACACACCTTTGCTGTTCCTTGCCAGCCTAAGCGCCACGGCATCATCACTGCTCCGCCCTTTGCCCTCTCCAGGTTCGCCCTCACTCCTGCTTGCGCTTCCGCCCTTGCTGCTGCTTGCCCGCTTCAGCAGCTCCCTCCTCCTAGCCAACTCCGTAGCTCCATACAATTCCAACCTATCACCGCCCCTCCTTCCTGGCAATCCCTCCTTCCCTCCCCCCCGTCCCAACTCAATGCTCTCTTTGCTTGCTTTAGCCGCCCTTGGGTCATCCTCCATGACGTCTGATGATCCCAAAAAGGGCTGCATGCTTTCTCTGGCACAAGGCCCTGCACTGCCCTGCCCATCAACACCCTGCCCAATAACACTCTGGCCAAGGGCGGGGCTTTGTAACTCTTTGCCTCTTGCACCCTCAGAGCCTGCTCTTTCCACTGCTGCTTGTGCTTCTGAGCCTTGGTCGTTGGGGATGCTGCTGCTGCGGCGCGCATGCAGGGAGGCCCGCAGGGAAGCCTGCGCTTGTGTGTGTGTGTGTGTGTGTGTGTGTGTGTGTGTGTGTGTGTGTGTGCGTGCGCGCGCGTGAGTGCGCGTGGCGTGGCTTGGGTATCAGCCGTATCAGCGTTGGATAATGGGACATTGTTAAACTAATTCTGTCATGGCACTGTCCTTCAACAAGAGCAGGATGTGCTGGTTGCCTCGTTGGGTTTTGTTGGTTTTGTTGGCAGGTTCCGCTGGAACATTGGCACTGGTATTCACGGCATTTCATAGCACCATTTACCAAGCCTTCACGCACCTGCATTTCCTTGCGCTCCTCCAGAAGGCGGGAGGTGAGGCGCCGGAAGTCGTGGGAGCTGCTCTGGCGCTCCAAATCCTGATGGTGTGTGTTTGTGCATGTGTGTACTTGACCTCATCGTCAGGTGTATGCTCTTGTTCACATTTTGGGTTGCAAATGTGCCCATTTGTCTGCATTCGGCAAGTGGACATCTGAGCCTCTGCCGGAGATCTTGTGCTAGGACAATCAATCTCATGGCCTTGCAAGCATGCTACTTGTTCACTTCCTAAGCGCCGCAGACGGTCCACTTGACTGCATTCAGGAACTGGATCCTCACTTTATGCTAAAGCAATGCATTGGAGACAATCAATTTCATGGCCTTGCAAGCATGCCTTGCATTTATTTTCCAAACCACCCATTAATTGCACAAGCACACATTGGGGTCGCATTGGCGTCACATTGCGGTCACATTGGGGTTGCATTGGGGTCACATTAGCGTCACATTGGGGTCACATTGGGGTCGCATTGGCGTCACATTGGGGTCACATTGGGGTTGCATTGGGGTTGCATTGGCGCCACATTGGGGTCACATTGGCGTCACATTGGGGTTGCATTGGGGTCGCATTGGGGTCACAATGACTCCAAAATGAGGTGACGCAGGGGGAGGTGAGGTGTGAAGGCAAAAATGAAAACTCACATAGCACTGGCTTGCTTTGAAGACCTGCCGCCCAGGCCATGCTTGTCGGGTATTTTCAAGATACGCGCCAGACTTAGAACAAGGCACTCCTTTCATCCTCTTCACCACTTACGTGCTTGAGCTTGCTGCGCAGCTGCGTCACCCGTAGCCTGCACTGCACCTATCTCCGTGAGCAACAGTTGAATGTATCCCCTGATCATTACCTTCACCACCTGTTTGCGCTTGTCACGCAGCATCAACTGCAGTCTGGAATGCACCTCTTTTTGTCAGCAATCATTGAGTGCACCCCCTGACCCTCACCATTACCCACCTGCTCGATCTCGTTGCGCAGCTGCATTACCAGAGCTGGTGCACTGCACCTCTTTTGGTCAGCAATCAATGAGTGCGCCCCCCAAGCCTTACCATCTCCCACCTGCTTGATCTTGTCGTGCAGCTGAATCACCAGAACCTGGTGCTGTACCTTTTTACAACTCAATTGTATCTCATAGAAATCCCCAGCAATCATTGGTCGCACCCCACAATCAAAACCACCGCCTGCTTGATTTTGCTGCGCTGCTGCATCACCTCCAGCCAATACTGCACCTGTTCAACTTCACAGCCATACGCTCCTCAGCGACCATTGAGTGCCACCCCCAATAATGAGCACCACCCACCTGCTTGATCTTGTCCCGCAGCTGCATTACCAGGAGCCGGCACTGCGCCTCTGTCTGAGCCACCTTTTGTTCAGCCCTCAGCCGCGCGCCCCTCTCCTCCTCCAGTTCCTTGATTGCCTCAGTCTTGCCCAGCTCCATTCCTTGCCCCTCATCACCACCCCCTACTTCGCCAGCCACCCTCCCCGTATCTTGCGGATGCGCAGGACATTTGATCTCGGCATCCTTGCTTTCAGGTATTTTTCCAACAGGCTGCGAGTGACGCTGTTGGCCCGTAGCGCCACTCCTGCTGTTGTCCCTGACCATGGGAGTAGCAAGGCAAACCAAATAATTTCAGGAGGGTGGACTCGCTTGTGTGTGTATGTGTGTGTGTGCGCGCGTGTGTGTATGTGTGGATGTGTGTGTGCGTGTGTGTGTGCATCGTTGTGCCCATACCAGAGCAGCTGCTGCATCTGCTCCTGCATGGTCCTTTTGGCCCTGCAAGAAGCACATTGTTTTTTATCCGTTGCAACCGTTTTACCCATTGTGCACATACCTGAGTAGCTGCTGTATCTGCTCCTGCATACTCTTCGTGGCCTCCTCAAGTTTGGCATTCTCATTTCGAAGCTTGTCCAACTGCTCAAGCTGCAGGTGTGGAATTTGCACAGGTGCAGGGGTTGAGCTATCCAGTGCAGAAGACCAGCATTGTTAGCCACTAAAGGGCAGAACAGAAAAAGCAAGTAGAAGAGGACAATACCCTAAACACTGTGCTTGTGCAGGAAAGCCAGAAGACTCATGGCAGGCAAAGGCCGTAGGCCTTGGCTATGGTTGATGGTTGACTGAGATAGCCAGCACAAGCAATTCAGTGACATCAAATTTTGAAACATTGCCAAGCAAGACCGCTTTAAAAAACACCCTGATGTGCTGCCGTTTCAAAAGAAAGGAGGTTTCATGCTGATGCTCTGGAGGGGGGTCACCAGGGTGTGGGACTTCCATAGGCCATATCTCAGAAGCGCATGGATATGGATGTCCCCGGATCAAAATTTTCGTAGCAAAGAGGGCGTAAGCTTTGTAAATGCTAATACTTCTGGTCAGGGGACGCCCCTACCTTCTCAAGAAATGGCCATATCAAGACCAGGTGAAATTTCATGAAATTGTTCAGCTCTGTCAATCCCAGTGATGCATGATGTATCATTTTGTGTAGAACAATGTCCTGCCAAAGTGCCGGTTTTGGCTGAATCCGAATTATATTTCAATGCTTGTTACATCTTTAATGTCTGGCTCATGCAGGAGGTTTGCCTGGGGCAAAAGAAAATCCTTGGCCATTTTGGCATACCCCATTGCAGCCTGACCTCCGAATGACCCCATTCCTTCATCGAAGGCGTTCAATACTTGAGGGGGATCAGATGTTCATGGTGAGGGACAATAAGGGACACCTTTGTGCCTGGGACCGAAGAAGGACAGAGCCCCCTCCCGCAGCCAACTGACGACAAAGGGCACATCCATGTGATGCCTTTGTCTGCACGCTCTGATCTAATGGTTCAAGTCAGCTGAACCAATTCCCACACCTCAGCATGCATTGTGCATCCTCTTTCCGCCAACACCATTTACACGTGGGGGCACCTTAGCCCAAAAATTTGATAGAGTTTGCCTCAAATACACATCAAGACAAGCCTGCAAAACAACGTGCGCTCTGAGGGCTCCAGCAGGCTCAGAAAATTCTGGCTGGAACTTCACCAATGGTGACATCCCTCTGCTGATGCTCCCTGGATGCATCCGTAAAAGTGTGAAGAACCTTTTCCCGCCCAGCCCAAAGGAAAGGCTTCAAATTTACAGTGCCCAATCTCATGCACATTGCAAGAGCAGGAGGTCTCTGTCTGCTGCTCCTTGGATGCAGCCGTTCAGTGCCCAGCTTACACAAAGCATTCATTGTTTGGCTACATGAATTGCACATGCACAGGGCATCCACACATGAGTGCTCGTTACAGCTTTTTTGGTACACTTCGTGGCGAAGAAGTGTCCTCATTTGAACAAAGCACACTCACATGCGCTGCCTGAGAGCGGGAGGCTTCTGCCTGCTGCTCCCTGGACGTTGCCTCTGCTGCTTGTAGCAAGAGCCGCAGTTGCTGCTCACGCTCCTGATGCGCGCGCAGCTCCTTGCCGGGCTGGAAGCTGCCATGCAGGCAGACGTGTGATGGATGGTAACGTTAATAATCAACCACAAGACGGGATCAAGAAGGGAAGACCAGCCTTCTAGAAGGCTAAGAACAGAAAAAGAAGCCTCATAATCAGGATGTGAGTAGCGGCAGACATCAGCAAAAAGTTGTAAATCCGCTTGCTATGGCAGGAAAACCGCTGACTTGTAAGAACACATGATGCTTGTTTGATTGTCTGTATTTTGCATGTAGGAAACTAAACATTGCTATAAAAAATGCAGCATGCCAAATCAGCAAGTAGCCTCCAGACCACAGGAAGGATCAGAGGATCAGAGCAGCAAGACCTGCACCAGAGCAGCACAGCAGCATCTGCTTTTGCTCCTTCCCTGCTCTGCATCAAGAAGCGCTTATCAAAATTTCCCCTAAAATTGAGGGTTAGCATTCTGCTTTTTTCCTTGCCGACGCTGCACCAGGGTGCGTCTGCTGTTGCTTTTTGCGTGCGTGTGGTTGTGTGTGTGTGTGTTCCTCACCTGCTCTGCACTGAGGAGTGTGTGCTGGTGCTGTATGCTTCAAGGTTGCTGTGGCTGTGCACCTGCTGCGACTGGGCTTGCATGCTTGCCCTCATGGCAGCCAGCTCATTGCGCAGCCGCTGTAGCTCGTTGGTGAGGGCCACGGAGCTGCCTTCACGCTCTTCATTAACAAAAGCCTGCATGCATGCCATCAATAAACTCACCAAGATCAGCAAGCCATTGTCACACTAGCGCTCATGGCAGTAAGCTCATTGCACAGCCGCTCCAGCTTATTATTGAAGGCCACGGAGCTGCCTCCACACTCTTTGTAAACAAAGGCCTGCGCTTCATCATTGACAAATTTAGAAGCAGGAACACGTATAACCAACTGGTGAGCAAATGAACAGCTCACTGGTGAGGGCCACGGAGCTGCTTCATGCTCCTCGTTCACAAAGGCCTGCTTGTCATCATTGACAAACCTAAATCAAAAGCAGGACATAGCAAGCATACAAACAATTGGTGGGCAAATGGAGGGCTTGTTGTTGAGGGCCATGGAGCTGCCTTCACGATCCTCATTCACAAAGGCCTGAAACCAAACACAATCACAACCACCACAAGAACAATGAGGGCCAGCAGTGGCTTGTACACTTTCCATCACGACAGCCAGCTCATTGCGCTGCCGCTGCAGCTTGTTGATGAGGGCCACAGAGCTGCATTAATGCCCCTCATTTACAATGGGCTGCAACCATCATAACTTACCCAATTAGACTCAACAAGGTTACCATGCTATCATACCCAATGAAATGAAAAAAGGCGTACATAAACAATGACAATGAGCACGTTGAACTACTTGTTGATGAGGGAGCTGCCTTTTTTGGTGCTGCTTGCCCACAAATGTTTGCAACAGTCCCATCACGATAAAAATCCAAAAAAGCTTGAACACCTCATTACAATCACATCAACTTCCACAACGGCGATTAGCGCCAGCAGCGGCTTGGCACACCTTTAATGAGGAAATGGAGAAGCCTTGTGTAAAAAAGTTCAAGCTTTTCAACGACTCATGAGAGACTACCTTATTCATAGCCGCTCCCTTCACTTGAATTAGGATGACAATGATCATGGTGGCATTTTACTGGATATGGATAACAATGATCATGGATAATAATCGATAGTAAGGGATAACAAGAAGGATTACAATGATCATGGTGTCATTTTAATAAATAAGGATAGCAATGATTATGGTGTCATTTTACTGGATGAGGATGACAATGATCATGGCAGCATTTTATCAGAAGTCTCTGCCATGCTTCCCATGAAGTGCTGCACGCCCCTTTTCCCATCATTTGCTTCTGTTAAAGACAACATCTCCTCATGTCGATCCCTACCAAAGGCCACTCAAAATCAAAATGATATCATGATGGTGTTTACAGTGGTGATGATGATGGTGATGATGACCACACAGGGATTTTGAGCAGGCCATGCAGCTTTTCTTTCTTCCAAACCAGGTTGCTTAAAGGTCCCTGGCTTGATAAGCCTCTTCCTGCAAGGCCAGTCTTGCCATCATCATCATCATCACACATATAACGTCATGCCTATTATCAATGTCAGGCGCACAACTGCACACACATGTACAGTTCGCTGTGCTCCTTGAAACACTTCAGAGCCAACATCCAGCACACTTGCTGTAAGTGATCTCACATGCCAACCCTCTGCGAATGCTATGTTCCACACACTGCAAAAGCCTCGTGCCACAGTCAACCAGTCAGCATTCATGGTGAAGTCCTGGGTGCTGGCATTCCTTTCTAAAGCCCTCGCCAGTTTTTCTAGGCAGGGACCTTCCCTTAATGCACGAAGCCATTCTTTTACTGCCGCAGTCTTTTCTGTTCTGTACTTTGTTTTCCTTGCTATGAGCCGATCCATCTCGCATTCGCTCATACACGTGCATGTTTGTGACTCCTAACGCCTGTGCATGATTTTGTTCTCTCACCGTCACAGTAACCCGTTTAGCGCGCATGGCAAAGTTCAGAGTGCTGATGGTTTCCAGCTTGTGGGTGGCGGCAGTGTTGATGGTGGCAAGCAGGGTGGTGTAGGCATTCCCTCCCAGCGCGCACTGCAGGCAAAAGGAAAAAAGGAGTTGCTTGGTCCCATGATTAAGAGACTGGAATGATGTCAATGGGGAACTGGGAGCCTCGGCTGACATGGGGACTTGTGCAGCGTGCTTTGAACAGACCTGCACACTAATGGAAATTACCTGGGGAACTTGTGGAGCATGCTTTGAACAGACCAGCATACTCATGTAAAATATTTCAGGAAGCTGTGCAGCAAGCTTTGATCAGATCGGCAGACTAGAGGAACTAATTTTGAAGACTTATGCAGCATGCTTTGGATGGAACAGCGACATTTAGAATGGAAGCAGAGAGTGCAGGGATCATTGAATGTAAGAATAAAAGCCTAGAGTGCAGTGATTGTCGAATGGAACAGCAGATTGTTCGAACGAAAGCAAAGCGTGCAGGGTCGAAGTGGATGCTTCAGAGCATGTTCCAGTCTTGGTGCCATTCGGCTCTACACACCAAGGCGGTGCCTATCAGGGAGCAAAATCATCACCTCGGCTGTCCTTTGCCATGTCACTTACACAGAGGCTTGAGCTGAATCTAGCACCCACAGCCCACTTTACAGACATCTGTATTAGCGGTTGCAGCAGCTGGGGCGCACATGCGCGTGCACACACACACACACACACACACACACACACACACCTGTAAGATATGCGTGAGCTTGCTGTTGCGGTATGGCACGTGTTCACCCTCCGTGAGGCGCAGGATGACCAAGGACAGAGCAGACAGGGACCTGTTGATTGTGCTGGCCTCCTTCAGCCGCTCCGCACTGGCAGCAGTGGTGCTGCTCATGCCCTGGCGCTCGCTCCCTGCACAGCAAAGGGACCAAGGCTGCTCCTTAAATTCTTTCTTGGTTTTCTTCTGTGCCTTGTGACAGGCGCTGCCTTGAGGCACTGCGCTGAGGCACTGCGCTCGCTCCCTGCCCAGCAAAGGAGCCAAAGCTGTTCCTTCGAAAATGATTGGCTTTCTACTGCGCCTTGAGACAGGCGCTGCCTTGAGGCACTGCGCTGAGGCACTGCGCTCGCTCCCTGCACAGCAAAGGAGCCAAGGCTGCTCCTTTAAAAATGTTTGGTTTTCTACTGCCTTGAGACAGGCACCTGCGAAAGGAAGACTGTCTGCCCATTTTGGGGGAATGATCTATTGAATATGAAGGGCATTTGCAGCATGTGGACAGCCTATGCCCTGCGATTCACTCTCCGGAGAGCAACCTGTGGCTCCCTCTCCAGAGCAGCTTTCTGCGGCTCGCTCTCTGGAATTCCAGGCAACTTGCTTGCTCTCCAGGACTGGTCTCTGCAGCTCGCTCTGCGGAGGGCAACCTGCGGCTCGCTCTCTGGAAGAGCACTTGCAGCAAGTGGGCAGCCCACGCCCTGAGCCTAACAAACACACACTAAGTCGGCATCCAGCACCTTCCACAGACGCAGCAAGTGGGCAGCCCACACCCTGAGCCTAACAAACGCACACTAAGAGTCGGCATCCAGCACCTTCCACAGACAAGACACTGTGCACCAGCATGTACCGGTCAACCCAGGATCAATCCAACACAATCCAGCACTCGCCCAGTTCTTTGACTGCAAGAATGAGACCCCAAGCAGCAGAAGGACACATTGAGGTACAGGAGTAGGCAGTGATTGCATCTGTTGCAAGGTACCCTCTGTTAATTTAAAGGAGCCGTTGGGAACGGCACATACACCCCAACTGCAAAGTCCACCAAAATGCTATTACAAGCAGCAAATATGCTTATCCGTGTACCAACACACACACACACACGCACACACACACACACACACACACACACACACACACACACACACACACACACACACACACACGGGTATCATATTGTGCGCAGTTTACCCTCAACAAGAGCAGCAAAATAGTCCACATGCAAGGTTCACGTGCAAGGTCCACCAAAATGCAACTTATAGCAGCATATGTGCTCATCCATGCGCCGACGCAGGCAGTCACCAAAACGTGTGCAGGGTATCATCAACAGGGGCAACATAAAAAAATCCACGCCCTACCAGCAAGATCCACCATGTACAGCTTACAGCAGCGCCTGCACATGGCTCTTCTATCTGCAGCCCAGGCTAACAAAAGCAACGACACAATCCACACACCCTTATCTGCGAGATCCACCAAGTGCAGCTTTGAGCGGCAGATGTACATGGCTGCACCATCATTAGCCTGAGCAATGATAAAACAAAAGCAATAACAAAATGGCTCTACTTTCCATAGCATGGCTCTACTATCAGTAGCCCAGGCTAACAAAAACAACAACAAAATCCACACATCCTTATCTGCGAGATCCACCAAATGCAGCTTAGAGCGGCGGATGTATGGCTCCACTATCATGAGCCTGAGCAACGATAAAACAAAAGCAACAAAATCCACACGCCATACCTGCAAGATCCACCAAGTACAACTTGGAGCGGCGGATGTACATGGCTCCGCTCGCAGGAGCACGGGCCACAGGAGCAGGGGTCACCAAGCCAGCGGCAGCAGTGGCATCACCTCCACCTATGGTGCGTCCATACGGCGCAGCGCTGTTGGCGCTGGTGTAGGCGGCACCACCAGCGACAGTGGGCCCCATGTTGCAAGGCGTGACGATGGGACAGGCCGCCTCCTGAGCAGTGCTAAGGAACCTGTGCAAGTGTGCGTGCGTGCGTGCGTGCATGTGTGTATGTGTGTGTGCATGCGCGCATGTAACCAAAGCCTGAGGCTAACCTTTAATCAAGGATAAGTTAACACCTTTTCCCTCTGTCAACACTTAAAGCAGGAGTGCTTGCCTGGCTGGACGCTGTCTTCACAAGAGGCAAAGCTGCAATTTGCGCAAATGTTGCCGTCCTGAGAAGAGGCAACTGAGTGTTTGCACACACACATGCATAAACATCGATGGCACTGCAAATACAAATACAAAGTGCTGTTGCGGGTACAAATGCAAATGTTGTACATGTGCAGGGATGTTGCGGGCCCTGCAAGCATGGTGGCAGCATGCAACCAAGCCTGGGCACTTGCCTGCGGGGAGTGGTAGGGGCTGCATCGTCAGCGAGGGCATGCCCGCTGCCCTCCTTGAGCTTCTGCTGTTGCTGCTGCTGCTGCTGCTGACTCTTTCTGGCACCTGCCATATTAGGGGTAGCAGGTCCCTCCCAGTCACCCACCTGCAGCAAGAAGTGATGGAGCATGTGCACTTGGATTCGCGTGCATGATCAAGGATAGCTAAAACATATGCAGCTGGGCAAACAGACTAGGTCTTGTGCAAAACCACACAAGGAAGAGTCCATGGCCAGCAGGGTAGCAAGGCTTCCACTGCCACCCATCTGCAGTGTGCAGCAATGGAGCATGTGCACTTGTGCACTGAGTTCCTGCTTCAGTTCTCGAATAGATTAAAGGTGTTCAGCCAGGCAAACAGACAAGGCAGCGCGCAAACGACACAAGGAAGAGTCCATGGCCAGCAGGTAGCAAGGCCACCACTGCCACCCATCTGCAGTGTGCAGGGATGGAGCATGTGCACTTGTGCATGTGCGCTTGTGCATGTGCACTTGTGCACTGAAGTCCTGCTTCAGTTTTTCTGATAGATAGCAAGGCATCCATTTAGGCAAACAGACTAGGCAGCGCGCAAACAACACAAGGATGAGTCCATGGCCAGCAGGAGAGCAGGGGCCTCACTGCTACCCATCTGCAGTGTGCAGCGATGGAGCATGTGTACATAATTCCTAATCCAGTATTCGGGCTGTGCTCCATGCCATGGCCAGTAGGAGAGCAGGGCCCTCACTGCTACCTTTCTGCAGTGCGCAGCATGCATGATGCAGGAACTTGGAATTGAGGAGTGTTGCTCCAGTGCTGCTCAAATGGCTCATGATCTGCTTGCACTTGACGACCAACAAATAATCACCCTCACTGCCACCAATCTCCGGTGTGCAGTATGCAGGATGCAGGAATCTGGGATTGAAGTGTGGTGCTGTGGTGCTGCTGCAGTGGCTAAAACAAGCTTGCATTTGACGACAACCAAACAACAACAAAACGAATAAGGAAGGTGGCTTCTACAGCGGCCCTCATGGTCGCTTGCATGCAGCCTTATACCAAAACTGTTTGAAGATGGGGTGACTAGAGCAGCATTGACCATGTTCAAAGGAATGTGTGTGTGTGTGTGTGTGTGTGTGTGTGTGTGTGTGTGTGTGTGTGTGTGTGTGTGTGTGTGTGTGTGTGAGGACCATTGTTTCAATTGTCATCTCCTCTTTTTTTACCCGAGGTCTGCACGCAATTTGCATCCCAGCCCTCTTTTCCTCCCTGCCTCGATCTTCAAAGTCCTCCCTCACCCCTTTTGTACCCTACCCTTGGGGATGCACATGTATCATCACAAGGCGTTCACTGAAAGTTCCAGCGCCATTTGCAGCAGAGGACCAGGGCTCTCTTGAAGTCCCTCGCCCTTCAAATCTCCTCCTTCCTTGCTCTTCAAATCCCTCCTTCCCTGCTCTTTGAATCCCCTCCTTCCTTGCACTTCAAATCCCCTCCTTCCTTGCTCTTCAAATCCCCTCCTTCCTTGCTCTTCAAATCCCCTCCTTCCTTGCTCTCCAAATCCCCCTTGCACCCTACCTGAGGAGGCATATGCACCATGCCCCCGTCACCATGCGCAGGAGAGGGTGGGGGCAGACCAGCCCTCTGTCGTGCCTCTACCTACCCCTAACTCGTCCCTTGCACACTACCGAGTGGGCTCATGCATCACAAGGCCCCCAGCAAACAAACACACACACACACACACACAACACACACCTACTTTGAATATCATCACATAAACGCTGATGTCATGTTATAATATGAGCACACCTGAGTGGGCACATGCATCACAAGGTCCCCAGCGCTCATCTGCCCTTCATCCCCTGCAGCACAGCCGCTGGCCCGGGCCCCCTCATCACTGCCACGGAAGCTGAAGGCAGCTCCCTGACCTGCTGCCCCTGCCCCTTTGGCGGCAGAGCTGGGGGACGTACAGGCGGGCGAGTCCCCCCCGGCGGTGATGTCCTGCATGGCTGTCATGCCTCGGACAGGGGAGGCCACAAAACCTTGCGACTGCTGCTGCTGCTGTTGCTGTGACTGGTGGTCGTACATTGAGGGGTTTGCAGCGCCAGGAGGTGCTGTAAAAGCTCCAGGGGTGGCGGCAGGGAAGAGGTGGCCAGGCACCGGCGTGTCGAGGGCGTGCGGGGTTCTGGAGGCTAGCTCCTCAGGGATGCGTTGCTCTAAGGACAGCAGCAGGATGGCATGGGAGCGGCTGGAGCGCCCATTCAAACGCTGCAAGTAACAAAATATGGAAAGGAGCCTTGAAACATAAGGTTGAGAAGGATGAGGCACATTGTACTCCAAAAACAGCAGCAGGATAGCACAGAAGCGGCTGGAGAACCCGTTCAAGCACTGCAAGTAGCACAAGATGGAAAGGGGCAATTAAACATGAGGTTGAGAAGGATGAGGAACAATATACTCCAAAGACAGCAACAGGATAGCACAAAAGCGGCTGGAGCGTCCGTTCAAACGTTGCAAGTAGCACAAGATGGAAAGGAGCGTTGAAATATCAGGTCATACAAGATGAGACACGTCATGCTCCAAAAACGGCAGCAGAATAACATAGAAGCAGCTGGAGCACCCCTTCAAGCGCTGCATCTGAAGCTAGACGAAAAGGAGCAGTGGAAGAGTATGCTGAGCAAGATGAGGCATGTCATACTGCAAAGACAGCAGGAGAATGACATGGGAGCGGTTGGTGTGCTTGTTCAGATGCTGCATGTTGGGTTAGGTTGAAAAGAATAATTGAGTGCATGTATCAAGCAAAATGAGACGCAGGAAGAATGGAGAATCTGGTGTGTGTGAAGGTCAATGGTTGGGCGCTTTGGTTGAGAGGGGGCTGGGTGGCATAGAAGTGGTTGGAGTAGCCTTTCAACCACGCTTGGAAGCGGATCATCAATGATAATGAGGTAAAATTTTGGTTGGATGACAGCAATGGGAGTTGCTGGATTGGCCATTCAAGCAGCCTCAGGTCATCTAGGTTGTGAAGGTCTGAGGACAGAGGTCTGCATTGATTGTCCGCTTTGCAACCATTTGGAGTCTGCTTCTGCCGCACCAGTTAAACCAGCATGTTGTCTTGATCATTCTTGCGGCTGCATCCTACATCTTGTCAGCACAATTAGACAGCGTGCATGCTCTTGCCTGCTGTACTCAATCTATCCTTGCCAGCATTTCACCCTCATTTGTTTTGCTCCATTTCCCCCCTCCTTCCAAAGGAATCCTTCTCTTTCCCACTCCTGCCGCTTACTATTGCACCCACTTGCGCAGTGTGAGCACCCGATCCACAGATCTTTTTTAATCACTCCACGCCCTTGTTTCTCTTTATCACCCTTGTCCACTTACCGTTGCAGCCACATGCCGGGTTGTGAGTGCTCGGTCCACAAGCGCGAGTGACTCCTCCACTGCAGAACAGACGCGAAAACAATGCACAGTTTTCGGGCCGATCGTGTAACTGTATCACATAATAGTCATGGCCACACGCGCCAGGCACCACACCATCGCAGGCAGGCATGTAAACAAAGCACAGCTCTGGAGCTGATCCAGTGCTGGTGTGATGTCAATAGCATGGGGCACAAGCTCCAAAATTTCCTCAACACGCCAAAGATGTGCTGTACAAGAAAATGCCACGCCATAAGGTAAGGTAAGGTTACATCGCTATATCCGCCTACAAGGGCAGCTGAGCAGAAACACAGAGGCCTGTAACCAGACCAGCCTGAAAAATGCTATGGGACGTGGCACACACGAACGCCAAAAGACAGTGTTACGTGCTCTGTTTACCCTGTGGCAAACACCACTCCTAGCTCACAAGAGGCTGGGCCCATCCTCGCTCATTTCCCAGCTCTCCCTCGTGGTGTAAAGCACTGAGATTCCCTGCCTACCACTATCCACATATCCACCTACACCTTCTTCAAAAGCTCCATCTACCTCAGCAATCACTCTCGTCCGGTAGTAAACCTCCACTTCAACACATGTTTCACACGCAAGTGTGCACTCTATATCATACAACAAAATCAATCTTCAGCCCCACGGCAAACCCATGCGTTTTGTGCATGATCACCCCATGCAGTGCTTCCCCCCATGGCCCTCAACATACCCTCCATGCATCCTGCGCACAATCTTTGCAGCATTGCTCCCTTCCAAACCCTCCACAGGCGCAGCCCTAGAAAAAAACCTACGCAAGCAGAGAACACTCTCCCTACAGCAATACAGGAGAAAGAGATGCATCAGCTCCAAAGAGCCTTGAGTCCCCATCAGCACGAAGATAAGGACAGGACCAGCCCTCATGTCCCACGCACCATTATCCACGCAGTGCTCTCCCACCGTTATCCACCACCTACCGTTATCCACGCGCGTTATCCACCACCTACCGTTATCCACGCGCGTTATCCACCACCTAAAATCCCCACCAGCACTAAGATAAGAACAGGACCAGCCCTCATATCCCACGCACCATTATCCACACAATATCCTCCCCCAGGCCCTCCACATACACTCCATATATTCTGCCCAGTGTTTGCAGCGTTGCTCCTTCTCGAGCCCTCCACAAAAACAGCCCTTATAACCAAAGGATGGGTAAAGACGGTCTGTCAAAGTGACAAAGACGGCCAAATAGGCTATTTTGAGCCTAATTGAGCCTATTGTGAGCCTCTTGGTATAATGATTGACCCGCTTTACCCACTCTTACCCATACCCCACGCACCATTATCCACGCAATGCTCTCCCAGGCCCTCCACGTACACCCCATGCGTGATGTCCTCACGCACTTGCAGCCGCTGCCCTGCCGCCGCCCTCAGGGGTTCGCTGTCCCTGCTGCTGCTTACGCTGCCATTGAATGTGTTGCTGCCCTGGGGGCCGCCTGATGTGGGGGACACAGGACCTGGGTCGGCTAGCAGGTCGCTCACCACCTCCTGGTAGACCTCCAGCACCTGAAGGAGAGGTGCTTCAGTGTGTCTCTGTCTGTGTGTGCGTGTTTGTGTGTGTGTATGTGCGTGCGTATGGGTGTGTCTCTGTCTGTGTGTGTGTTTGTGTGTGTGTGTGTGTGTGTTTGTTTGTGCGTGTGTGTGTCTGTGTGTGTGTGTGTGCGTGTGTGTGTGTGTGTCTGTGCGCGTGTGTGTGTGCGTGTCTCTGTCTGTGTCTGTGTGTGTGTGTGTGTGTGTGTGTGTGTGTGTGCGTGTGTGCGCGCGCACAAGCGCCCGTGCACACTTGTGTCTGCCCGCAAATCATCAGTGAAGTTATAAGCGCAAAAGGGCAATGGTTAAAGATACCCAGGCAGGGCTGTTTCTACAAAAACACATGCAGGACATCTTTCGAGAACCAACCACCTCATATTGAAGGCAAGGAGGATAAGCCAAGTCACGACATGTGATGATGGGAATCTATAAGCCAAAAAATTATAAACGGCAGTAAGCTGTAGCTTCAACTGTCACTAGACTTGAGCACTTGTTTGTATTGTGTCACATGTTACGTGTGCAGGTTTGGATCCTGCTGAAGGTACCTGCTCCAATAAAATCATAGAAGTAGCTGCTTACTAGGAACTCTGCTCTGTTGGCAAAGATGCATGTCGTCCACATGCGTGCCTGTTTAAACGGCTGGCATTTGAACAGCGAAAGTAGTCGCATGCAATCAATGGGTCGCGCCGGCTCAAGGATCTGCCAACTAACAGCAAGATTAGCTGGCACCAGTATCATAAGACAAACTTATGTGCAGAGCTAAAAAATAAGCCAGCTGACACTCACGCACAGCTTCACCAGCAAGCTTCCTCAAACAGCCAGTCCTCCACAAACACCCAATGAAGCGCCACACAATTCCACCAACGAGCACACCTGTACGCGTTATGCAGCCAACCCTTTGCCACCAACGAGTGGAAAAACCAATGAGTGCACAAGCATTAGAGGCAGCCAGTCCTTCACCAATGCCCCGTTGCACACTCACACTCAACTTGACGAGCCAGCTTGGCTCCAGCGATCTCCCATGGCGATGAGGGGTAGGCGCAATAGGTGTGCATGGAGGCTGTGCCTCTGGGCGGGCAGCACCCACAGGCGTGGCGGCCACAGTGGCGTGCGCACGCGGAGAGGTGGCCATCACACGCGCATACTTTGGCGGCAGGCGCTCAAACAGGTTCTTGAGGGCGCGGGGGATGATGCCGGCTTGGGGCCACAGTGTTGTGTGTAGCTCCTGTGGCAGCAGGGAATAACACACGGAGATGAGCACAGAAGTCCTTTCTGTTTTTCACAGTTCCCTCTCATGGGGCATTTGTGGGCATCCAACATGATGCCAGTACACACACACACACACACACACCTGGGGCTTGACTGTGGAGGGCCCAAACATGGAATAGGTCTTCCCGCTGGACGTCTGGCCATAGGCCAGCAACGCCCCATTGATGCCCTCCAGCAAGTTAGTGACCAACAGCCTTCCTGCAACTGACGTGCCAAAAGACCAGACAAACCACCAAAGATGGTTGTTTTGCTTGCTGCGTCACAGACACGTGGGCTGGCTCCAAACTCTCCCTGATGTCAAAGCCACCTCGTGACCGGCAAGTGTTTGCGCCATGTGATGATTGCACATGGCTTACAATCACTGAATGTAAATGACATCCTGTTTGCGTTTCACCTGGTATTCCTCCTGGCTCTTGTGAAATGGCTGTGAAACGGCACAGTCAGAGATGTGACAGAGCTTGTGATGGATGAGGCATCCAAAAGTTTTGGCACCTTGCGCAAGGGTCATCTTCCCAGGAGATTTGACTGGATGTTTGGCACAGCTTGTGATTTATGAGGCACCCGAAGGATAAAGCGAGCCTGGGCACCTTGTGCAGGGGCCATCTTCCATGTAATGTTTCAATTTCAGCAGCCTTCCCACCCTGAAGTCCAGCACCTAGGGTGCCAAGCCATGGTAGGAAAACTGCACAGCATGCAGCCTGACTGGCAGCACCTAGGGTGCCAAGCCATGGTAGGAAAACTGCACAGCATGCAGCTTGACTGGCAGCACCTAGGGTGCCAAGCCATGGTAGGAAAACTGCACAGCATGCAGCCTGACTGGCAGCACCTAGGGTGCCAAGCCATGGTAGGAAAACTGCACAGCATGCAGCTTGACTGGCAGCACCTAGGGTGCCAAGCCATGGTAGGAAACTGCACAGCATGCAGCCTGACTGGCAGCACCTAGGGTGCCAAGCCATGGTAGGAAAACTGCACAGCATGCAGCTTGACTGGCAGCACCTAGGGTGCCAAGCCATGGTAGGAAAACTGCACAGCATGCAGCCTGACTGGCAGCACCTAGGGTGCCAAGCCATGGTAGGAAAACTGCACAGCATGCAGCTTGACTGGCAGCACCTAGGGTGCCAAGCCATGGTAGGAAAACTGCACAGCATGCAGCTTGACTGGCAGCACCGAAAGCAGAGCTCGACGAGCACACTTCAGGGAGGGTGAACGACACGCTGTCCATTAAACTATAATGTGCAATCATCTGTCTTGGCTCGAGCCTTAATTTTGCGTACCCTCTAACTAAATTAGGTTCCAACTCTACTACGAGTTGCTTCAGCGCTGTTGCTCATGATGCACTTTCAGCGCTGTTGCTTGGAGTGCACTTTCAGCGCTGTTGCTTGGAGTGCACGTTCAGCGCTGTTGCTCATAGTGCACTTTCAGTGCTGTTGCTTGTAGTGCACTTTTAGTGCTGTTGCTTGTAGTGCACTTTCAGTGCTGCTGCTTGTAGTGCACTTCTAGCGCTGCTGCTTGTGGTGCACACATATGCAGCGACTCCCAACTTGCGCAGACAAACCCTCTGCTCCTGACACTTCGTAGCCGCCGCATGAAATGCAATCAAACAAGATGAAAGCCATGCGCCAGTTGGTCCAAGCAGGAAAAAGGGATTCAATGCACATGCTGAATCTAACTTCATAAAGGTCGATCTGACACTTGTCCAACCTCCCTCCTGGTCCATGCACGTGGGTAAAAGCACAACCTTGTAATTCCAGGGCATCAGGCTCATAAAACCTCAATATGCAGAGACAAAGAAAGGCAGAATGTGACAGCACCACGACCACACTCACTCCTGAAGAGATCCTCCTGCATGCGCACTGACTCTTCCATGTTCAAGGTGGGATTCAATGAGAGACTCTATCCTTAATGCACGCGGCCGAACGGCAAGCGTAAATCTTTCTTTTCTTCGTGTCCAAGCACTTGGCACCATTGCAAAGTCGATGCAGAAAGTTAGACCAAAACAAAAGGAGATTACCAAAGCCAAACTCACTTCTGAAGAGACCCTCCTGCATGCGCACCGACTCTTCCATGTCCAAGCACTTGGCACCATTGCAAAGTCGATGCATAAAGATGGACCCAAAAAAAGGAAGAGGAACACAGCCAAACTCACTTCTGAAAAGGTCCTCCTGCGTGTGCCCTGGCCCTGCCACGTAGTCAAAGTCAAAGTTGAGGTACTGCCCCATGAGGCCCTCCTTGCCCTGGAGCACGATTTTTTAAAAAAGAGCCTTCATTGTTCACAGTACTAAATTTGTTTTTTGAGCTGCTGCTCCACAAGGCCCCCATTGCCCTGCAGCGCGATGTCTTGAAAGAAACTACTCCATTTGCGGTGGAAATTGAGCTGCTGCCCCATCAGACTCCCCGTGCCCTGGCAGCACAACATTTCAAGAAAGAACTGTTCTCATTTGCAGTATGGTGTCTTCAGAGAACCCTTCTCAATAACATTATGAGCGTTGCACATACTCGTGCTTCAGGCTCTTGGCATCTTGCCTTGCTTTGCAGCTCGATGTCTTAAGAGAAAGATGAACGTTGCACATACTCGTGCTTCATGCTCTTGGGATCTTGCCTTGCTCTGCAGCTCGATGCCTTAAGAGAAAGGTTTAGAGAATCTCTCTCATTTGCAGTATGATGCTTGTTTAGAACCTTTCTCATTTGCAGTACAAATGCTGCATCAGACTCTTGCATCAGGTTCTTGGGATCTTACCTTCATCTGCAGCACAAAGCGTTTTGAGGGCCTTTTCATTTGCAGAGCAATATTTTCAAAGAACTTATCCCATTTGCAGTACGATACTTTCCCACGTGCAGTTCCAGTGCTTCACAGATTGATGCTTCCGGCTCTTGAGATCTCACCTTGCTCTGCAGCACCAGGCTACGCTGGTCTGCTCCCGCGCGCGCAAACTCCTCTGTTGGTGCTTGTGGCTGTGGCTGTGAGTCGCCATCATTCAGCCGCAGTCGCACAATCACCTGTGAGCATCATTCAGCAGCCGCCATCATTCAGCCATCACCTTCATTCGGCCTTCAAAATCATCCAGCCATCAAGATGATCCAGCTGCAGTCACACGATCACCTGTGCTTGAAGGAAAGGAAACATGTACGTTGTGCAGCAGCCAGCGTGCGTCAAGGAATGAATCAACATGGGTGCAGGGCAAGGAGATGGAGCATGTGAGGGGGTCCCAGGTTAGGCAAACCTTCCGCCTGAGTGAGACAGGAAGCTCGTGCATAGCTGCAGGAGAATAAAAGCCTGATTGTGGTTACACTGAGGGCTGCAACCGCCTTGGAACTGGACGCAAAAGGTCTGCTCAAAAGGAATAGGCACACATGCAGGAAACAGTCCAACAAGTATGTACATGGAAGATGTATATATGCCATCGCTCCAACTTTGGCTTGATGCTCTTGCTTTCATAGCTGAACATAATCTATGGATGAAGTACCGCACTATGCTGCTAGGTGAGCTCTAATTTAATCAGCCAAGAGGGTCGTGAGGATTCAAACTCATGAAAACAACAAATTGGAGCAGAGCTGCTACAATCCAAGAAGGCCAAAATGGAAAGTACTGTTTGAAACAACCGGGTCATCAAGCTTTTCCCATTCCCTGCACTGATGGAAAAAGTGCACAGACAGGAGTCTTCCCATGCTGCGACCGGCTTTTACTCATGCTGTAGAGTTATAATGCCTAGCTACAGTGCGCACGTCAACAGAGGAGGAACCTCTATTTTTGTTTGCATCTGAGCAATTGCGGTGTTCAATGCAAGTGTTTGGCAACCATGCTTGCGTGGGTCAATGTGATGCTACCATACAAACAGACACGTGAAGCGTTTGCCACAAGCAGCAGGGGCTCCAAACAGAATTGATGGAATGTCTGCCATCACACACACACACACACCAGCAGACACAGGAAGCATTTGTCACAAGCATCAGGCATTCAAGATGTGCGTGCACAAGTGTATCATTGAACATACAGCATAAGTGGTGCTCCATGCGTGTGCTGCACGACTTTGTTGTTTAAAACAAAATGCAATTAACCAAATCGTGCATGCTGGTGTGTGTGTGTGTGCGTGCGTGCGTGTGTGTGTGTGTGTGTGTGTGTGTGTGTGTGTGTGTGTGTGTGTGTGTGTGTGTGTGTGTGTGTGTGTGTGTGTGTGTGTGTGTGTGCATACTAAGCCACGCACCTTTATTTTTTCTCCTCCATCCCGGGATGTGGCACCATAGGCATCATTGGCTGATGATGCAGCGTAGTGCTGCAATGCAAGCATTTTTGTGTCAAACCCTGAGGACGGTGAATGCTCGAATCTGGCTACATTTTATTTTAATTCTACCGCACTTTTGAGCCTGTCAGCTGTCAAAACTTTTTTCCACACAGTCAACTTGAAGTCAATCTGTCAACGCTGGCAGGTGCACCCTCCAATTCCAATTGGAACACCACAGAATAAGATAAAATGCATTTTATCATTCATGCACATCGACGTGCACCGTCTATCATGCTCTAGAGCCTGCATGTGTTCAAACTCCTCAACATGAAGTCATACTGGAGTGTACACTCGTAGTCAGGTAGATGCCATGCATACAAGGACTTCACATTTAAACTGGAGCACGGGTGAGCATTGTCTGCCTCTCATTCCTTCCTTGCTGAGCAGATCGCTTTAGTGCTTGCAGTCACTTTTTGATGAGCATGCACTTTGCACTTCATAGACTGTCCCTATTGCACCTCTCGAGAGAGAGTTAGTGAGAACTGCTCGTCACTGAGATACAGCGGAAGCTTTTAAGGGCTTGCAGCTAGCAAATGAATGTACACGGGTGCTTTTAATCCCAGGTGCTCCCTTCACACGCCGAGTTGCGCTTTCAACGCAATGTCCACTGGCCAAACAACTGTGCCGGGCTGGCTCTGGCCAGTCAGCGAGGGGCATCGAGGTCGAGCTTGCGAATGGCTTTAAAGCAAGCTTCCCTGAAACAGGCTCTGGGCTCTTGTGGGCGCGTTCTACAGGTTTGAAGGTCTGTTTGGACTATTGCTTGTGTTCACAGAAGCATTTAAATGCTGTCATGAATTGTCAAGCAACCCTGAAGAGGCCCAGAGCCCGCACGCCCTGAGTAACAAGTGACACACGCCGATGCGCAGCAAGTACTTGTAAGCTTTGAAGATTTCGGTTACCAATGGAATGAGTGGAATGCACAATATCCATACCTAAGATGATAAAGCTATAATGTTTCAATACTGTAAGTATAATTGGTGTTGGGATTAGCATGCAATTCACAAAAAAATGCCTGACACCTGCATATACCTACTTTTGATAGACAAATGAAATACTGCGGGGCTCTCTGCACACTATCACTGACCAAGAGCATTGTTTAAATGGTGTCCTTTCCTCCAAAAATAAGGCCGGAGAGGACATGGGTAGTGACTGCAGGATCCTGTTCACTTTGAAATTTAACACCACTCGGGGCAAGGTTGAATTAGATTAAGATAGATTGCAGGGAGACTCAACCAGAAGGCCATCTGAGGCGAGGCTCGTCCATGTTCCATGTCCTGGGATGGAATTCTAGAACTTAGAACTGTTTGAGAACTCGACCTTTTCGAACAGTTGGCGAACTATACATTGTCAGTTCATGGAACTGTATGCCCTCAGCCAAAAAGGGGGCAAAAGACCCCTAGACATCCCTAGACACCCCCCATCTCTCTCGCCCATTTTCCAAGCCAGCCTCTGCTCTTACTTCACAAAACCAGGATCTTCGAACTTCCCCATAATGACATGTACATGGCCTGTGGGCAAAGGGCCAAGGGTAGGGAAGGGGAAAGGAGTGATTGGGTTAGACAGTTGCTTACCCCTTCCCAGCCTCCACCTGCAGGCGAACGCACGTTCGAACATTTTGCCGAACCCGGAACTACATCAAACAATTGGCAAAGTTAACTTGTCAGGCCAGCGAATTATACAACCCTGAATGGAACCCTGATACTTAAAGGGCTTGTGCAGCCTCAAGGCCATCAGCAAGAGCCTGCACTGTACAGAGCTCTCCTGCCACCTCTAGGGCCCTGATGGTGCGTATTAGGTCTTTTCCCTTCATTCATGCAGCCTACTTGCAAGCCAAGACCGTTTGCTTTTTTGGCTGAATCACAGGTGTGGGATGGGGCAAAAGTCCTTAGCCAACTGCTTCTACGGCCAACCATGAATGATGTTGTGGCCCCGGCATTCCAAGGCAAGCCACGAGAGGAAAACAGCAGATGCAGCAGCAGTAGCAGCAGCAGCCAGAGTGCTGATGGCCGGCTGCTCTCCTTGGAGGACCAGACAGTTGTCGAGCTGGGTGCCGGTCTGGGTCTATGCTCTGTGGCAGCAGCACACAAGGGCGCTCAGGTGTGGTAACCTGTTGGGTGAGCAGCTGTGTGGATGCACGATACTTACTGGCAGAAGCTGGAGGAGGGCTCGAGTTCATGCTCTGTGGCGGCAGCAGACTGAGTTGCTCGGATGGATTGCTCTGTGGCAAGTTTGTTTGCTAAGCATCTGTGGTTAACAGGGCTTGGGTTTGTGATCTTCTGTAGCAGCAAATTGGTTAAGGACAGATCATATTTTGGCGCTTTCAGAATCAAGCTTCATAGGGAGAACAATTGCAGGCAACTTGTTATGCAACATGTGCATGTCACATCATGGATGACAGGCCCGACTCAAAATTAAGGTACAAAAGAGGAGAAGGAATTGCCTTCATAAGCTTGTAAGTCATAAATCTTCAAAGGTACCATATGAAATTGAGCTCCAGAACAATTTATTGAACAACTCATGGCTGCCCTCAGGATGGGTATGCGATAGGCAAACATAATCACATCGCCAATACCCAACCGCTCTACAAAAAACTCTGCTCAGCAGCTTGTCCACGTGTGCATGCCTGGGACTTCTTGTTGAGCAGAGGCCAATTCACTGGCTCCGGTGGCCCTTAACATGTGCTTTACATTGCATTTAGGTGCTTGCCACAGATGGTGATGCAGACCTGGTACGCCTCCTGAAAAAGAACCTGGCCTTCAACAACGGGGAGGTAGCGTTGACTGCTGAGGATTTGAGGGAGAGAAGGAGGCAGACAGCAGGGGAAGCAGGGCAACGGCCGCCAAGCAACTCGCGCGGAGGAAGTGTGAGCACGAAGGGGCGTTTCCGCCACCCCCCACGAGCCTCTCTTCTCAGGTGGGGCCAGGAGCAGGCAGTAGCAGAGCTCAAGGCCCAGCTACTCAAAGATAAAGAACCAAGGCACCAGGCATCACAAGCAGCAATAGCAGCAGGCAGCCCCATTTCAGCACAGCAGCAGCAGCAGCAGCAGCAGCAGCAGCAGCAGGAGCAATGTTTTGGCTCCAAGGATGGAGCACCTGATGTCGTCCTGTTGGCAGAGGTAGTGTACGGCAGCGATCCGGGGGTATGGCAAGCACTGATCTCCACGCTCAAGTCCCTGTGTGACGCTCACACTCTGATCCTTCAGGTGAGTGGAGGATGAGAGCTTCTTGGTCCCACGATCTTAGCTGCTGCGACTCTCTGGCAAGGTTTTGGGGTTGGTGGCAAACTTCTGCACTGTGATGCAAGAGCATGCACTGCTTTTGTTGGACGTGCTTGTTACAGCAATCGCAGTTTTTGTCCTTTTCTCTTGGCTTGGAAGCTCGCAGAGGCCCAGACACCACACAACAAGCATGCTCAGTAGCAGTGCAGGCAGTGCAATGCCTGCCATCTTTGTTCTTACAGGCTGAGAACCAGAACAACAACAAACTTCCTTTTTTCCTTCATGAATTAATTGCCTTTTATGAGCAGGCTAGCAGTCGCACTTCTCGACTGGAGGCCTTATCCTTGTAAACCTTGTAAACCTTACAGGCTGAAAGCAGGCGGATAGAGGGCGTGCTGTACGGCGAATACTGGGCCATGTTGGAAGCAGAACACTTTCAAGTGGTGGAGCTGCCATTGACAGAGCTCCTGGGCCCAGATCTGGGCCTGGGTCCTTGCACCCCGGGGTTAATGAAGCCAGAGGTCCAGATGAGGAGCTTTGATGGTGGAAGCATGCTAGAGTACCCACATCAAATCGTGAACAATACTACAGACCTGCCAGGTATAGGCCAAGAATATGAACAGCAACATTCACGCTCCCATGTCCGGGCATGGCTTATTCACAGGACATATCAGGATACAGAAGGAGTGCGCCAAGTTCATGCTTGACAGGGATTTAACAGGCCTGCTTTCCTGGTTGGCATTTTGTTTGGTGAGCTATGAAACAATGTTTGTGCACACGACCTGGCTTGCATGGAGGCCAGGCAAGCCATACGGGATACAAACAAACTGGAGCTTAAAAAGGCACGCTTAGGAACGCATTCTCTACTGTTCATGTATATGAAGGCACAGCTGGATAGCTCATATTTTCAGCTTTCTGGATACATGTATGTATTTTGTTTCCAATGCGTTAAGAAAACAGGGCAGGAGCCACTTGGACTGCCGAAGACAGAAAGAGCGTGAGCAAGACAGTGCCCAGGGCGGCCCTTGCTTGCTCCTGCAAAATCTGGAGCGCTCGAACAAATGACTCGTTTCTTTGGAAGAAGGAAGAGGCAGGTTGTTTTCTGCTCGCAGGGCATGATGGTTGGGTGTTACGGGCAGTAACTGGCATATCAGATTCAAAATGTAAGCCCAAAATGCACCTCAAGAGAATGCACAATGGTTACAACAATACAATCAGCACGTTTGTGGGTGAAGTTTTAAAGACTGGGCATAAAAGAAAGAAAAGATAAACAACACAGGGAGAGGAGACTCTCTCTGCATCAATTACATTACATTTCATAAGGGAACCTAACCTTCAGCCAGATAGTTTGGCTGCTTGGTGCTATGAAAAAGGATCACAAGTTCGTTGATAAAATGATATGTCTCATTATCTTGGATAAAACAAAAGACATCATCAGAACGAGCTTGAGAAAATAGAACGGGCATGTTTATTCAACACTACTCTGTGTGCAAACCATGCAGCAAGAAGATGCACACGTTTTCTTCTAAGACAACACAAGAAGTTGCAAGAGGGGAAAAAGATAACATATTTTTCATCTTGTAAATCAACTGAGCCACACGAATCACAGAGAGGTGAATGCTGTGCATCAATTAAGGAAAAGGAGACACATTGGCTCAGAAGAGCCAACCCCTCCACCACAAAGCAGAACTTCTGTTCTGTTCTGTTTGAAACAAAAAGGGCTAGTGGACACCTGGAGGGTTGCTAGAAACACCCGGCTCCAGAACCTGCCAGTGGTTGTGAGAAGAATTTATGTTCAACATGAAACGTTTTCGATGTCGCGCCTGGTAAAAAGCTTGTGAGCATAGAAAGAATAACGGCATAGACAGAGAAACCTCTCCCTACATCAATGAAGGAAAAGGAGAAAGTGAAGAACGACTGTAGCACGTGACGTAGGCAGTGAGAACACTCCCTACATTAATTAAGGAAAAGGAGAAACATTGGCTCAGAAGAGACGTAAGCCACCTCCACCACGAAGCTACAAAACAGAAAGGGCTAGTGGGGATCTGAAGGGTTACTGGAAGCACCCGGCTCCAAAAACTGGCTGTGATAAATATCGTCATTTTCAATAGCACGCCAAGTGGTAACAAGAAAAGAACAGAACAGAACAGAAAAGAAAAACCACGTAGGCAGAGGAAACGCTCCCTACATCAATTAAGGAAAAGGAGGCACATTGGCTCTGAAGAGTCTCCACCACAGAGCTACAAGGGAGGAAAAGCTAATGGGGATCTGGAGGGTTATTAAAAGCACCCGGCTCCAGAACCTGGCTGTGAGAAACATTACTATTTTCCATAGCACGTGGTAACAAGCTTGTTGGCATACTAAACCAAACGGGCATGGAGTTTTGGAGCAAGTTTATGGGCCCGTTGATGGTCCAGTCCAAGTTGTTTAAACTGGTTCAAGGTATGATCAGTGTAGGAGGTCCCACCAACACCCAGAAGGATATTGTGGAGAGTCACAACTCTAGCAATAATAAGTTTCCTGAGGTCTATATGCTGCCGCTGTGCCGCCTCTAACTGTTGTCCAGGCCTCGTGTCTTCACAGTACTGAATTTCAATCAAGTGCATGTGCCGCTGGTTTATATGAAATTGGTGGGGCTGTCTCACGCGGTTTACTCGTGTGGTCCTCTGTGTTGGGTTGTGTCTGCTGCGTAATGCATGGTGTTAGCGGGTGGAAGAAGGAGAAGAAGGAGTTAGTTTGGCTTTATATGGAGTAATCAGTATAGCATCAGGACGACTGGATGCGAGTCTAGATCTCTTAGGAAATTTTATAGGAAAAAGGTAAGGGGGTATAATTATGTTTGATGCATGTGCAGGGATTTGAAGGTTGTGCTGTGCCAACCTATCACCACTCCCTATGTCCGTGTTAACCAAGCCTGCTCTTAAAGGGATTTTGCTAAGCCCTTAGAGCTTTGATGATCATTCTTCTAGCAACATTGTGGCGTTCAGTTTTCATGTTGGGGATGATATGATTTCGGCAGCCTGAGAGCATGTAGAGTGTGCTGCCTAATTGATGACAGCCTGGGAGAGGGCATAGTGGGTCAGTCGACCTTTTGAAGCGAGTCGCGTGTTTTTGGTTATAGAGGGTGCCTGTGCAATATTGTAAGTGCTACATAGATGAATATATAGGGCACGTTTCTAAAGGCACTGCTGATTTCCTTCGCAGCATGAGGCAATAACTTATGAGCTTGAAGCTCTGATAGTAGAGCATTCAGAATGTGCATGGAATTCACGTGCAAGCTTGGTAGCTTGTTGGTAATTGAGGCCTGAAATTTTTAATTATTTTATGTTCATGGAAACAGGTCACACCAACAACCAGTCTACTTTACATGGGGTTTTGGTCTTCAGCTAGGTGGTTTGACCGCTCGACCTGCAGGTCTTTGCCAGCCACACAAAAAACGCCCATGATCGTCCATGATCTCAGAAAGAGAGTAATACTTTTTCTGGTTTTAGTCTTGCTCAATAAAATGGCGCTTACCTCAGAATAGAAAAAAAATGGGAGGACCAAGGGAAATTCTTGTCTGTGGAAAAGTCTCAGATAAGAAATGAGTGTTTATGTTCATTACAACATTTCCTCTGCCTAAGTACTTATTTTTTCTATAACGAGTCCCACCAACACCCAGAAGGACGGTATGTCCTGTCACAACTTTTCCACTGATATTCTTGCAAAGGTCTGCATGCTGCTGTACCGCCTCCAACTGTTGCCCAGGCCTTGTGTCTTCACAGCATTAATTTCAATCAAGCATACGTGCCGCTAGTTTGCACTCAGTTGATTGGGCTGTCTAACGCTGGTAGTTACGCTGGTCCTGTGTGAGGTGTCGTGCCTGCTGTGTAACACATGGTGTGAGCAGGAGGAAGAAGGAGAGGAAGTAGTGGGTTTGGCATGGTAGGGGGTAGTCAGTCTAGCATCAGGACGGCTTGATGTGAGTTTAGATCCCTTAGGGACATTACAAGGAAAGAAATAGGGGGTTGTAGTTATGTTTGATGCTTGTGCAGGAATTTGGTTGTCCATCTTCAAGAAAAGAAAAAAGAAAAGTCTACGCAGGCCTGGGGCCGCGTGCATTAAGGAAAGGTCCTTAACTAGCAGGTTAGAAAGGACCTCACCAAGGGTCCCTCAAAACTACACTAGCTATAGCTAGCCTAGGACAGGGAAGAAACAGAACTTATGAGGATCAGGCGGGTTGTCAGCTGTGCCCCGAGACGCCCGGACTCTCCTTCTTCTGGTAGCCACCTCCGCGCGCCCAGCGACCCCCCCCCCCCCCAGATGTCCCCTGTAGGCAAAGAGCATGTCTGGTGTTAATGATAGTGGTTAATTTCTGTAGGGCATGACAGCTTAATTTGCAAGCTAGTGATTTAGCTTTTTGATTGGTTAGGCCCAGATTGACAAGAGGTTTGATTGTATACTCAGTGTAAATGGTGCCGGCAACACCAATCAGGATGATGTGAAGAGTCACTTTGTTATTCCTGTTTGGATTTCTTGAGCTGCGGGTTTTTAGTCTGGTTATAGTATGAGCATGTTGAACTGTTGCGGTCTCCAAAGTGATGGAGGGGTTGGTATCTGGACAGAATTTGAGCTCAACGAGGTGAATATCCCTGTCTTGAGGAGGAATCTTGGAAGGATCAAGGTGGGCTTGTCGGCCTGGAATAGGGCGCACAAAGAGAGCATCAGGGCGGCTTAACCAAGCCTTTTGCTCAAAGGCTTTTTTGTTGTGGGGTTTGTGTGTTGGGCTGAACGTTACTCGGATATAAAGAGAGAGAAGCAAGAGAATACTCTGAATTCAAAATCGATCTCACACCTCACAGGGATTGACCAATTTAGCCTCACAACACTTTTGCTAATAGTTTGTCTAATCGTTCTTCCAGCAGCATTATTGCGTCCAGTTTTCATGTTAGAGATGATATGGTTTTGGCAGCCTGAGAGTATGTGGAGTGCACTGTCTAATTGATGGCACCCTGGGAGGGGGCATAACAGGTTAATGGATCTTTTGAAGGCAGGGCAGCAAGACTTGCACTTGTGCATATTGGTCCTTTAAGGGCTGTCCTTATGCGGAAAGTGAAGGAAACAGAAGGAAGGCAACACTGTCCAATTAGAATTTTCGCTTCTGCTGACTTGAAATCCTCAAAGCAGTAAATTTTATAATTTGTGCGGAAGTACGACCGCTTTTCCACTCAGTGACTGGGACCGGTTGGTACCAAAAAATTGAATTGGCAGACCTAGAAATGAAATGTTGTTTTCACTGGGCGGTCTGGGAAATTCCTCAGCGAACCAGAAAAATAAATTTCCCAAACAGGGGACTTTATGTCCAGACCCTCCCCCCCGGGGCCCCTTGTGTAAAAATTCAGGTTGACAGGGAAATTCAAATGCCTCCAGAAAGCTCAAGGTAAATTTTGAATTTCCTGGACAGGGCCCAGTGGAAACGCGGTCTACATAAATGGGATCGTTTGGGTATATGTTTATTTAAAAAAAACAAATTTTTAAAATGGTGGCTACGTGCTCTCAAATCAATCATTTGTTCAAGTGCAATGCCAATTCAGTGCGTTTAGTTTACACTGGCCCAGGCAATACTTTTTTTACAAATATGAGCAATTTTATTTTATTTTCCATTCAATAGATATTTTCCCTACTCAGCGTGTACCGGAAAAAACTTATGGAAGACCAGATACACCACCTACCTCATTGCCTTTCCCAGCCATACAGATCATGTTACCAAACTTGGTAATTTGTGTCAGTGTCGAAGTGATTGAACGTGCCCCTCCACGCCCTTAATTTCTGACTTTTTTTGGCCTGGGTCAACCAGAACAGGACTGCGTTATTTTGTATATAGAGTTAAAATTTCTTTTTGACAGCTTTGTACGCTGCTGTTCTCTACGACTTCAGTAAATCAACAAAGTCACAGAAGCCTGGGCACAGTAATCAAAAACTAGAAGGGAATGCATTATCACACTACTCACAGGGCATCTTTTAGGGCCTTTCATGGAGAGCACTCGCAGTTAGCAAGGTATGCAAGCATGCGGAAGGTGGCATGCCAAAGCTCAGGATAATAACCCACCTCTGACACCTTTCTCATGCCCGAATCCCGCAGAGCTCTCCTACCTGTAGTTGGCCGCGGACCATCAGGTGTGTGCAAGCTCAAATGGCAGCCCATGTCGGCACAGATCCTAGCTTGGCGTGATAGCTTGTCCCCGCAGACCGTTACGACGCCATGACATATGATACATGGCTTCCTCTGTACCTTCTCTCCAGGCCCCAAGCCACAGGGGGGGATGCCTAACCGGCTCAGCCTCCCCTACAGGCACAGACCCACGGTTGCCTTCAGTGCCTCCTCCACGGACCAGAACCAAGGCCAGACACCAGAGGCTGCAGAGGAGGCTGAACGCCTTGCGCGTTCTGGTTGGGATCCAGATGGCTTGTTCAAGTCTGCACCCCCCGTGAGTATCACACACACACACACACGAGCACAGGAGCACGTGCAAACTTACACGTGCGCAAGCTATGAAATATATTCATTCATCCCTGCAAGTCAGCTAACTCATTATCCCCCATTGGCATCAAACATGTCACAGCTCTCCTCAGGTGGAGACCTGTTTGCTCAGCGGGAGGCACGCAGGAGACAACAGCAGCAGCAACTGCAGCAGCAAGCAGAGCAGCAGCAGAGGAAGCAACAAGAGGAGGAGCAGCAGCAGCGAGAGGCCATAGCACAGCAACAACAGCAGGTGCAGGGCAATGGGACGCCACCCCTAGCTGCGACACCCGGGACACCTCACAGCCCGTGCCTGCCAATCAGCTCTGAGGAGCTAGCTGCTGGGGGCATTCCAGGAACCAGCGAGGTGTGTATGGTCCCACTCTCACATGCAAGTGCGCTAGCGCTTGAATGTGACACACATACACACATTCACGCACATTCACAACACGCGCACACATACACACACATACACACACACATGTGCATGCATGCGCTGCAGCGCTTTGGTCCTTTCAGCCGAGCTGCCTACGACGAGTTTGTGGCCCATGCCTTCATGCCTGTGAACCTGGAAATGCCAGGGCTGCGTGTGCTGCACTTGGACCCCCCCGTGATGACCATTGATGGTTTTCTGAGCCCAGAGCACTGCACAGCCATTGTGGACGCCAGTGCTGCCACAGGTCAGGAGGTAGCGACAGTTACAGAAGAACTTGATGAGCTAAGCCTCATGGGTTTCAGTGAAGCTGCGGCTTTTAGTCCGACCGTTGCGGCAAACTCACTTTGGTCGGTCTTCAAGTCCATTGCAACGGAAATCCATCCATCATGTTACCAAAGCAACAACAGCTGTGTTTCCTCCATTTATTGTAGTTGGCAACACTGTTCAATTGCCAATGGTTGGCAGCATCACATTCTTATTGTATTTAATATACAGCAGCATGCTTGAATCTGGCAACTGGTAAGAAATGTCAACACAACAAGCTTAACTTCTGAAGCTTGCCAAGGCAAAGGACAAGCTTTATTGAATCACAAAATATGTAGGGCAACATCACAAGACACGAATGTAAAGGTGTGGTGTGCTTCCCAGTGTCATCCCTCTTGTACAAAGCTTTTTGCACACCTGGTTGCATACATGCTGTATTTTGGAAGAATCGTATGCTCATCAATGTTTACCCATGTGGGAGCATTCTACTTCTGGGTCCATAAAAGCTATGATCTGACAAGCATGTGAGTTCACCAACTTTGAAAATGAGGTCTCACGCACGCGCACACACACACACACACGCATGCACGCACGCACACACATAAACACACGCATGCACGCACGCACGCACACGCGCGCACAAACACACATACACACACAGGCTGCATGCGCGAGTCAAAAATTGGCTCAGACAATGCGGACAAATCTACTGGAGCCAATTCTTATGACGCTCGACGCACCAGCAGCAGCATGCTCATCGACTCAGCTGTGCAGTCGCAGCGTCCTACCCTGCGCAAGCTAGTGCGCAGCTTCCAGCAGCACGTGCGCACACTACTTGACCACAGAGGTACGTTGAGTGTGTGATTCACAGGTAGGGCACAAAGCATCATTAAGTTTACGTGCAAGCTCATTGCTGACATAAACGTGCATCAAAAGTGCAAAAGTGTGTCTTTGAGGTGGCTTGCAGACAGTTCAATTTGCATGCATATCAAAAGTTGTGCAGCTTGCAGCAGCATGTGCACATGCTGCTCAACCTCTTGAGGGGTGCATTGAGGTGTTTGACAGTGTGCAAGCTTGTGTGTGTGCCCGTGTGTGTGTGTTTCTCTTTTGTAATGCTTAATGGATGATGGCAACCTAAACAAACTGTTCATACAAATGATCAAAAAAGTAGTGCAGCACAACTCGGATGGTGATGAAAATCATGGCATGAGCATGCAACGCAGGCTTTGAACACCAAACTTTGCAGTCTATTCGAATGCGTGAGTATTTGCTGTGTAATGAGGTGGAAGTATGCCCTGCATCACCCTTTTGCCCTCTCTGTGCCTGTCCCAATGCGGTTGCTTCTCACACTTCTCTTTGCACTTGTCCCAATGCAGTTGTTCCACACTTCTCTCCGTATCTTTTTCTTCAATGCAGATGGCAGCCGGATCTGGGGCAAGCCTGGCTTCATGCCAGCTTCCGGGCAGTACTGCTACGAAAGCCCACAGGTGTGTTGAGCTTGCAAATCTAGAGCCAGGAGCTCGTTTGACCTTAGCCATTCTTTACCGTTGGTGGAGGGGGACTGGGTTTCACGCTTTTTCTTACTTGTAAGCTGGTCCTTTAACTGTGAGGGTTGTGCAGCTTGTAGGACTGTACAGTTAAGGAAAGGAAAGGGTTACATAGCTGAACCTGCCTACGAGGGCAGCTTAACTGAAGTTGCACAGTAATATCAGGTAAAGAAAGAAAAGATAAGTCATCGCCAGCCTGAAGGCCGCGTGCATTAACGTCAGGACCCTGGAGGTTGTCGCTTGGCTGGTCCAGAAAGCCGGGCTGCCTCTGGTTTTGGCTGGCCTCTGGATTTTGCCGGTCCAGGAAACCGGGCTGCCTCTGGTTTTGGCTGGCCTCTGGTTTTTGCCGGTCCAGGAAACCGGGCTGCCTCTGGTTTTGGCTGGCCTCTGGTTTTTGCCGGTCCAGGAAACCGGGCTGCCTCTGGTTTTCTCTGGTCCAGGAATCCGGGCTGCCTCTGGTTTTCGCTGGTCCAGAAAGCCGGGCTGCCTCTGGCGCTGCCTTTGTCTTGCTTCAGCTAGAGGTCGGCTGCTGGTAAGCAACGACCCAAAGGCCAATGCTGACAGCAGAGCCGCACTATGATTGCAGCTCACAGATCACAGGTACATACATATGTACACACACATATATAAAGACATATATAGTTATATAGGTGTGTGTTGTGCAACATGACAACAGGTGACCAAATCATGTTTTGGACCAAGAGTTGGTCCACTAACTCCAGGTCAGTTGTGAACTGCGAACTCAAGCCCACTGCGTCAAGTGCGCTGTCCGGAGCTTTGTACTTCGTGCACCTGGGAGGGGAGCCTGCTGGTGTGTCTCACGCACAAGGCCATGGTGGAGGGACAGGTGCACTTTTTTCCGCTCTGGGAAAAGCATGTGCTTGTGCTGCACAAAGCCGGGTTACAGGTTACAAGGAGAAAGAAGGCCTCCAGTCAGTTAAATGACGGACTGCTGGCCTGTTCACACAAGAGAAGAAGTTCATGTAAAAAAGGACAAAGCTTGTTGTTGCTTTGATCCATGAAGCACACAGCCAGAGCCAGAGTGCCTGTGCTTTGCACCACAAGCTGGCATGCAAGCAGACCAAACCCTTGCTTGAGCCCGCCCCCTCAGCTTCCTCCACAGTGCCTGTAGCTCGCCCTCATGCTATGAAAGGAGAAAGGGAGGGGAAGGGAAAGGGAAGGGGAGGGAAGGAAAGGGAAGGGAAGGGAAGGGAAGGGAAAGGGAGGAAGACACAACTGGCGGAGCTTGGTTGTGAGGGAACCTTTCCTCGATACATGCAGTCTTTGGCTGGCACAGTCTAGTCTTTCTTTTGACGCCAGCCCAAGACCTGCCGCAGCATGCCTGCCCTCCTCACCTTGCAGGTTGCCTGCTACGAGCCCACCCAGCATTTTCTGAGCCACGAAGATGCTTTCCCGATGCCCCTGGCCAGGTCAAACCAGTTCAACCGCCACGCCACTGTGCTCATCTACTTGAACAGCGTGGAGAAGGTGATTGTGTACACAATGTGTGTATTGCGTAGGAGCGGGGGAGAGCAAGGCACTACTGCCCAGCGCATGTAGAGTCTCCAAATTAAGGTGTTGTAAGCTTCCGGGGCCCAAAAATGCCTGTGACAGCATTTTGCATGCTTCTGAAGTGCACCGCCAGATTGTGACTCTGGGGTCTTCTACAGATGTGTCTTTCCCCTGAAGCGTTTTTCGTCCCGTTTGCAGGGTGGATCCACATGCTTTGACCACCTAGGCGTGTGTGTCCAACCCAGACGAGGCAGGGCGCTTCTCTTCTTCCCAGCTTTCGCAGATGGCCGACCAGACCCCAGGTGTGTACATAAGAATGTGTACATAAGAAAGCTTTGCTCCATCGTAAATGTTAGCCAGAAATGCGTACAGCATGTTCACGACACAGCGTGAGCGAACTCATAGGGCAGGCATGTCAGTACCTCAAGCAAGCTTGAGCACGCACGCGCGCACACACGCACACGCGCACACACACACACACACACACACACACACACACACACACACACACACAGACACACACACACGCACGCACGCACGCACGAACGGACGCACGGACGCACACGCGCTTACACACATACACATACACCCAGCGCATGTTCGACTGTTTGCCCCCCCTCTTGCACCACCTCAGGACGCTCCACACAGCTGTGGACGCCCAAGACACCAAGTGGGTGATGCAGCAGTGGGTGGCACGAGGCTACCAGCCCCCAGGTACCGTGCAGCCACCCCCACCGCCCTCACGTCAAGCCAACACCTCCTCCAACCCTTTGCCGGCGCAGTCAAGCCCACAATCACAGCCACGGTCACAGTCAGAAGGGGCTGGGAGAGACTCGGCAGCCAGGAAGGGGAAGGATGGAAAAGGAAAGGGTGCCAAAGTCAAGCGTGGATTTGGGAAGTAAGAGGGCGGGTGATGTCACCATGCTTGGGCTTAGGATTCTTGGGGACTGTTGCCATGCTGCTGAAAACAGTTGCACACGCCTTTTTCTGCCGCACTTCCCGATATACATGCAGTGAATTTCAATGGATTACAGTCACAATTGCAATGGAAAAGAGGATTAGAAGTCTAAGCTGGGATTTAACCTGCATGAAAAGAAAAGAAAAGAAAACTCTACGCAAGCCAAAGGCCGCGTGCATTAAGGGAAGAACCCCTAACAAAAGTTAGAGGCCTCACCAGGAGGCCCTCCAAACCTGCATGCATGAACTCCTAGGAGGAAAGATCCAACAACTGCACTGTTCAAAATACTCAAAAAGGGTACTACAGAAAAATCAGCCATGCCTTCTAAAGAAAAGAAAAGAAAAACTATGTAGGCAGTGAAACGCTCCACACATCAATTAAGGAAAGGGGGCCACATCAGTGCACAGACTGTATGACCCCTCCACCACGGAGTTCAGACTGATAGAAGCACGGCAGGCAGAGAAAGAAGACAGGTTCAGCAACGAGAAAGAGAGCAAGATGATAGCTGAAAGGCTGGAGTTCCAGACCTTCAACAACAAGCAGAGTCAGCACTGTCTGCCTTTCAACCAAGGAAAGTGGGGGGCGCGGGGGGAAAAAGGAATCACTCAGCGCCAGCCACAGCCACTCCACCTACTTCCAAGGTCCGTCACCCTAGTAGTCAGCTCGTCCCAGAACAGAAGCACGTCCATCTCGTGGAGGTCAAATTCTGTGATTAGATTACAGATTTATAGAATGGACCGTTGGCCACTACGCTGGACTACAAGGGTTACAAGGGGTTGGCCTACAGCCCGAAAATCTGGCTGATCGGCTGCTGGTGATACATTCTCATCCAGCATCAAAAATTGAAACCAGTTCAGACAAAAATTTTGAAAATCTGTGCGAGTCTTGATTTAGAAAAACATTGACCTCAAGATTAGTCACAACGTGAAAGCTCGCCAAGAAAGGAACAAAATCAGTGTTTGGAAGCTGGGCAAAAGTGTGTAACGGTTTAAAAAGATCAATGAACAGGTCCTTGTATTTTCTGCGCAGCTCACACAACTCATAGCAATTGCAGTAGAAAAGAACATGTTTCTCGTCCTGGACTTCAGCACATCCACACTTATCACAAATATTTGAACCACCCAACCATTTACAGGACTCGACCTTCAAGCAGTGGGCACGAAGCCTAAACCTACTCACATTCCTCATGACTCCTTTATCCAAATCCTTAAACAAATATGATGGGATACAGAAGGGTGTGCGTCCTGTTTGATTCAAAGGTACTCCACACCAATGATGGTAAGTCACTGCTTTTCTGTTCACCTCTCGGGGACTTAGGGCGTCTGCTTCCCTCCAAACCTTCTGCTGTCTGTACCTCAAATCCCCTAAAAAACCTGCATGGGTATCTTGGAAGCACTCAGTAATTTCCGTTTAAACACCTCCTCATTGCGCATGCCATTAAATGACTTAGATACATGAGCAGACCAACAAGACTCATCCATATCAGCAAGGTGTAAATCTGCCTTCAGCACTTAGCATAATGTTTTACTGTTAGAATTGAGCATATTGTTGAAAAATTTAACAGTAGCCCTAAACCAATAAAACTGTAAGGGCTCTTGACCACACTCTCTCAATACTGGCCAGTTCGTGGCAGTACTTTTCACACCTAGAAAACGCCTTAGAGAGCATAGTTGCCTTTTTTGCAAATGGCTTTTGAATTCACTGCCTTCTCGTAAGTACTCTGTACCCCACACTTGGCACGCGTACATCCCAGCCGGAATGCCATACACCTTAGAGAGCCAAATCAGAGCATGCGGCCTATTCTTTAGATCATGTTCATGCACAAATTCCTTGATCCTTCGCTGGGCAGCCATGTAAGGTCGCACTGCATGCTCCTCAGACACCTTCAGATTCATGTGCTTGTCCACAAGCATACCGAGGTATCTAAACTGCTCTTTCTCTGGAAGAGCCACGTCTCCATACATGAAAGTAGGCAGAGAAGAACACGACCTACTATTAAAATGCATGACCTCTGATTTTGATGTATTGACAGTCAGCCCCTTTCTCATTGCATAAGCTCGTAATCTATTCAGCATAACTTGCATTTCACCTGGATCATTGGTAGTTAAACTCAAGTCGTCTGCATATAGCATGTACGAAACGCCATTCACTCCATCCCCTGTCACAGCACATCTGATACCTTCACTAATATCTCTGCCCATGTCATTGATGCATAGAGAAAACAGGAGAGGGGAGAGGGGACAGGGGACAACCTTGCTTAACTCCATTTGTTGGACGCACACGTGCCCTTTTATCCCCATCCATCAGAATATATTCATCATCCTGGTACATTTCCTTAATGGCCTGGAGAAGTAGTGCAGGCATGGCAATACGTTGTAGATGTTCCCATAGTTGCAAACGGGGCACAGTGTCGTAGGCTTGAGAGAAGTCAATGAAGGCAGCATGCAGCCTAGGTGATTGCCGTGGCTTGAGCTTTCTTGCAGCATGTCTTAAGTGCCTCAGGATGAAGAGTGGATGCAGAGTGCTCCTACCGGGGTAAAAACCAAATTGGGTGTCTGGGACCTTATTTTTTTGGATACACCAATCCGTCACCAAGTCTTTTAGCACGTTGGCATAAATACGGTACATCACCCCACTGACAGCAATCATCCTGTAGTTCCCAGGATTTGATAAAGCTCCCTTCTTGTGAAGGGGACTCAGTTTTGCCACTTTCCAACATGCAGGGATCCTAGCTTTACTCAGAAAAACCCTGAACATGCGTGCTATCAGAGGCACCAGCACGTTAACATGATCCACTCTCCGACCACGCTCAATGGGCAAACAGGCATGTTTAAGGAAGGGTATAGGAATACCGTCTAATCCAGATGAAGCACTCGCATTTAATTTCTTGATGTGGGACCCGACCATTCCTTCCAAAACTGTTGTACTAGGAGTCTCCAAGCAGTCAGGTTGAGGAACCCACCCAGATTCAGCACCTTGTCTCAAGAGCACCTCTGGGGGTGCGTGGTTCCTACCTAAAGGCACAGCCATATCTCTTCCTGACAAGCAAGTTAATCTAGCAGTCCTTGTTGAACAACCATGCCCTCCTTCTTGCGGCACAACTGTTGGTTGTACTCGAAAGTGGCTTTGCAAGTGCTGGTTCCATGTTGTTGTTGCGACTGGAGTAATGTGTGAGGTCTGCCTCTTCCGTAACATGGCATGGACTTGGGGGTCCTTCTTAAACAATCTATCCAGGAAAACAGCACACTGCTGCCTCTTATAACTGCGCTTTGTCGCACGGTTGCACCTTCTGCTTTCCTTCCTCAGGAATTGGCATGCATGCTTTGCTTCACCGCGCTTCACTGCCTCGATAAACATCTTCCGTTTCATTCTGCATTCTTCATTAAACCAGACAGGGCTCAGAGGCCCTTTCTGCTTCCTCGCACGCACAAAAGCACACTTGGCCAAGGATGTCATGCCAACTGCCCTATCGCTTGCAGCTTGCACAATTAAAGAACGCACACAAAAAGCAAGTTTGTCAACATCACCAGCGGACTCTGCTTCTTGGAACTGATTCAAGAGTTCCACATTGTTGAGTATATGCTCTGTAAATGCAAGAGCCTTCTCCTGACTCCATCGCAAAATCAGCTTGTTGCCACACAACCCTGCCTTACAAACATGGTCCCTCTCAGGTGCTGCATCCATGCTTTCTGCGCTGGACTAATAGGCCTGGTGCTGGCACATTCCAGCACACGGAGGCGGAAACTGTAAACGAGGAAACTGAAGAAAAGGGGTACGTCCACAGGATGCAAAACCAATGTTTTACCACAGGAGCGCACAAAGAAAGGGGGCATGGGCAACCTGGGATGTCTCTGGCCTACGCTCGGAAGCGTCTGAGTACCACCATCTACAAGCCTTTCACACCAAATGAGTTCAACCATAGGCCACTGCCAGGATAGCAATCCGTCCCATGTGTGCGCGCCGCTAACACAGCAGAGGAAACGAAGCAGCAATTCCTTGATACACACCACTTGAGAGGGAACAAGCCGCAGATAGTACACCTTCAGCTCAGGCAGAGCCTGCCATACACATGTCCAGCTGGATTAAAGCACGACCTGATTGAACCTGAGCAGACGCGAAAGAAGAAACTGAAGGGAATCTCGTGGAGGTCAAATACTGTGAAGACACCAGGCCCAAGAATCAGCTGGAGGCCTCCAAGCAACAGCACCGCGACCTCTCTCGCGGTCTTTCAAGGATCTCAGCTCAAGTCACCCTCTATACTATTTTCTTAGTTGTGGGTGGGGTCATCTACACCCCACACACATTGGAGCCTTTTAAAGAGCTTGGTCTTGATACTTACGAAGCCACCAGGCTAGCTCGGAAACTTCATGCTCATTCTGTCCAGTGCGCTTATAAACTTTCTAGCACCAGACGTACTCTTGAGAAAACTCCTCTCAACTCTCGTCACCAAGATCAGGCACGGGCTACTGCTAGTAACCGTCCTGGTCCCCATTGACTTCTTTCTTTTGTTTCTCTTAATGAGGGGGATACATGGTGCCTTGGCCCTAGGTATCCTCTTTTCCTCAATTGATGTGGGGAGTGTTTTCATTGCCTGCATAGTTTTTCTTTTCTTTTCTTCCAGTTCTGGAAGATGCCCTATTTGCAATGATATGGACCACATTGACCACATACTCCTCAGGTGTACAAACTCAACAATGAGCGGGATGTACACCAACAGACACCATGAAGCCCATGGTCTCTGTGTGAAAGCCCTCAGTAAAGGCCGGTATGGCTCATTCCTTATTGGTATGGATGAGAGATTCCTAGATCAGGGCATACAAGTTCCTGAAAAAATCTCGAGAGTTATTCCAGACTGGGTTCTCCCTTATGGTACTGGCTCCCCTGCCCGGCACCGAAGCCGACCTGATGCTCTCTTTGTGCGCCCTATTCCAGGCGGACAAGCTCACCTTGATGCCTCCAAGATCCACTGGCAGTCCCCTGGCCCGGGATCCAGGGATATCCACCTTGTTGAGCTGAAATTCTGCCCTGACACGAATCCTTTCATCACTTTCGAATAAGCAGCAACTCAACATTCTCACACCAGAACTAGACTTAAAACCCGCAGCTCAAGGAATCCAAACAGAAATAACAAAGTGAATCTGCACATCATCTTAATTAGGGTGGCTGGCACCGTTTACAATGAGTATACAATCACACCTCTTATGAATCTGGGCCTTACCAAACAAAAAGCTAAATCACTAGCATCCAAGCTTAGGGACCACGCCATTCAAAGATTAACAAGGGTTACAAGGGTTACAACCCCTTGTAACCCTTGATGTCATCAAAGATTAACCACTACCATTAACATTAGACATGCTCTTTGTTTTCACAGGGGCTTCTGGGGGGGGGTTGCTGGGCGCGCGGCGGCGTAGGACGGGAGAAGGAGAGTCCAGGCATCCAGGAGCATGGCGGACAAAGAAAAGAAAAGACTACGCAAGCCAGGTCCAGCTGCATGCATTAAGGAAAGGTCCCCTAACTAGCAAGCTAGCTAGGGCCTCACTGAGGAGGTTCACTGGCCCAGTCTAAACCAAGCTATGAACCTATGGAGAGCAACTAGTGCGGGTCCGGCGGGTTGCTGTCAGCCATGCGCCTGCGGGCGTGGACTCTCCTCCTCCTGCTCTGAACTGAGCATGGCGGACAATCCTCCAGGTCCCCGTTAGATCTGTTTCTGGCTCTCTCCTAGGCTGGCTGTGTCTAGTGTAGGTTTAGAGGGCCTTGTGGTGAGGCCTCTAGCTTTCCTGTTAGGGGACCTCCCCTTAATGCACGCGGCCTTTGGCCTGCGTAGACGTAGTTGTGCTCAGCAGATAGCTGCTGGGCATGGCTTTCCTTGGTTGGAAGGTTGGCAGTGCTGACTCTGCTTGTTGTTGATTGTTGAAGGCCTGGAACTCCAGTATTTCAACTATCATCTTGCTCTCTTTCTCGTTGCTGGACCTAACTTCTTTCTCTGCCTGCCGTGCTTCTATCAGTCTGAACTTCGTGGTGGGGACGTCACACGGTCTGTGCACCAATGTGGCCCCCTTTCTTAAATTGATGTGGGGAGTGTTTGACTGCCTACGTAGTTTTTTATTTTTCTAGAAAGGGTCTCACGAAAGGTCCCTCAAGCCAGAGCTAGACAAAAGCTAGCTTAGGAGAAAGCCAGAAACAGAGCTGATGAGGATCTGGAGGATTGGCCGCCATGCTTCGAAGCATGGCAAGAATTCTGAACGCCCAAACTCTCCTTATCCTGCTCTCCGTTGTCACACGCCCGGGAACCCCACCTCCAGAAGTCCCCTGGAAATGAAGTGCATGTCTGGTGTTAATAATAGTTGTTAATCTTTGGATAGCATGACAACTTAACTTGGATGCAAAAGAAGTAACACTTTGCCTGGTTTAACCCAAGTTGAGGTTTAATGGTGTAGTCGTTATATCTAGTGTTTGCCACACCAACTAAGATGATGTGCAAGGTCACCTTATTACTCCTGTTAGGTTTTTTTGAGCTAAAGAAAAGAAGAAGAAAAGACTACTAGCATAGTACGCTTGCCAAGTCTGGCCGCGTGCATTAAGGAAATTTCTTGAGCTACGGGTTTTGAGCCTTGTCAAAATGTTGGCATGCTGGACATTTGCAGCTTCCAGAGTGAAAAAAGGGTTGGTATTAGGGCAAACTTCAACAAAATGAATATCCCCATCTTGAGGAGAAATCTTGGTAGGATCAAGGTGGGCAGGCCGACCTGGGAACACACACACACACACAGAGAGAGAGAGAGAGAGAGAGAGATAGAGAGAGAGAGGGAGGGAGGGAGGGAGAGAGAGAGAGAGAGAGAGAGAGAGAGAGAGAGAGAGAGAGAGAGAGAGAGAGAGAGAGAGGTATCCTTTTACAAGAGGAACATTGTTAAATTCAAAGATCGATTAGAGCCCTCCTCTGCAAAGAAACACCTGTCTCTAAAGTGGTTTTGCATGAAAAAGTAACTATTGAAATCACTTCTCATTTATTAGACAAATGTCAATCTTCCTTATTAGACAAGGTCTGACAAAGGATAGATTAAAACCTCTGCTTTTTCGTGGTGGGGCAACCTGCTGAGCCCACCCTCGCGAGGTTCACAGAATAGAACCAGGACAGAGAGAAAGATGATGTGTGACCAATGCTGCCAGTAGGCAATTCAATCTGCTACACTTAACCTGAGAGGCCCAACAATTGCTGCTCTGTCTGCTTGTATGAATAAAAACACAACAAATTCCTTTCCTGTCCCATGAACTTATTGGTTGTTTGGAAAAGGCGCCAACAGTTGCACACACTTATTGCACGTTTGTTCTTTTTTTTGTTATGACCTTGATTCCAAAATGAACTCCTAAATCACTGCTCCTCTTGTGAAATAAGAAGAAGACATGCATTGCTCAGCAGGAGCTAGTGTGCTTGTCAAGGGTGTGCGAGCTCAGCAACCTATCCACGCTTCCTAAAAACAGCCAAACCACCATCACACCTCCTCAAATCACATAGGGATCATATCCATTACACCCTCCATCATCCCCTTTATCCCGCCATTCCCTGGTTGGGGAGACCCAGCATTGGTGAGGACGCGGGTTGCTGCCTTGGCAGCATCCCGTTCTGCGTTTCGGGCCACAGCTTCGCGCAAGACCCTGCATGACAGACATAGTAGGCAACTAACATGTATGCCATTTTGACAAGATCTTTTTAGAATGAAAATATGTGCTGCATTAGGGCAATTGTACAAATAGCGTGGTCAAGGCTAGGTCCTTGGCGCAAAAGGCAAGATCGGTGAGGGTCTGGAGGGTAGCAATCAGCACCACTCTCCAGGCCACATTTGTGTGAGCTGTTCTGGTTTAATCCACTTGCTCTAGTTATCAGTTTGTATGCAGACTGGACTAAGTGGGCCTGAAGCTTGTGTGCAAGCGTTTTGGCCTTTTTGCGAGTCCAGACCAAGTTGCGTCACTTAGTTCAGCGTGTGAGGTACATGGATGGTTCCCCTGATTTGAAATCTGGATATGAATTTTTCAACACTGTAAAGAGGCATATCGATGGAAAGTGCTCCCTGACAAGAAATCAGTTGCTGCTGCTTCTAAAGAAGTTGGAGTCAATGAGAACAGCGGAACTTGTGCGAATTAAAACGTGGTTGTTGGAGAGCCCAGGCTACACAAAGGCATGCCTGCACTCAGGCTCAAAAGGGCCCAGGGTGGGGACTGTAATGCAGGGACTAAATGGCTCCTAAAACAAAACACATATACATGTTGTGTGATTTGTATTTGCTTAATGGGTTCCTAACCAATCTCAAATGTTGGAATTCAGATCTGCTTGCTCTTGAATCCTGATGCAAAGAGGTTTCACATTGAACCTTGTCTCCCACCATTCTTGTGGAGAAGTTTTGCTCACACCTCCGTACCTGCGCAACTCTACTGCCTCTTGCATGCTCCCAGCTGCAACAAAAGGCTCAGTCTTCATCCAGGATGTCTTATTCTCGTTAGCAAAGGACCATTCCTACAAGGCGGAAAAACGTGCCATGCGCAAGATCAGCGAGCAATCTTTGAACCATTTTATCAGACATGTGCAAGCATGCAGGCAATTGAATAATCAGTGCATTGAATTGTCAGTGCGAGTGTGCATGTATCATGCTGGCCAGCACTCATCCCTGTACACCATCCCTGTACACCTGATTCCATGAATCCATGAATATTTTTAAATGCTTTCTGCTCTGGCACTGCAGCTATCTACTTGGAAATACTGCTTGTGTACCAAGTTTAAATGCAGCTAGATCTAGAGTAGTTCAAATGCAGAGTTATGTGCAAAGCTTGCAGGATGACTGCCCCACCTCTGATGGCACGTGGAACACGCCCACATCTTTAGTAAAATAGAGGACCATCTTGAAACACTGTATTTCCTTGATTTCTGAGGAGGCAGAGTGACAATGAATGGAGACAGGTTGTCATAGTGAGAAACAAATGGTCAACTCATAGGGACATATGTTGAGGAACAGGTTGTCATAGTGAGAAACAAGTGTTGAGGAACAGGTTGTCATAGTGAGAAACAAGTGGTCAACTCATAGGGGCATATGTTGAGGAACACAAACTTTGTCTGTGCGGCATCAAGGTTACACCATGGTGTGCAATGAAAGTACCAAGTGCATGACCCTGGTTCATTCACCTCCAAGTGCATGACCCTGGTTCATTCACCTCCAAGTGCATGGTCCTGGTTCATTCACCTCCAAGTGCATGGTCCTGGCTCATTCCCCTTCAAGTGCATGGTCCTGGCTCATTCACCTTCAAGTGCATGGTCCTGGCTCATTCCCCTTCAAGTGCATGGTCCTGGCTCATTCACCTTCAAGTGCATGGTCCTGGCTCATACGCCTGACTTATATTCCTCGCATCTGGTAAATTGCCCTACACTAGCCCCAACGCAACGCATCATTAAGCAGCTACACAAGAGACACTTTTTGTGGGCATTTAATTTCATAGAAACCATTCTGGTTTCCTCACTACTAAGATGAAGATACCATGAAGGCTCTTCCAAGTTGGAGGGAAATGCATGACATGTCCATGTCTTACCTGTGCAGCACATGAGGCCTTTCTCCCTGCAGAATGAAAATCATGGTACAATAAAGAGGATTAAGGAAATAAGAGGTGAAGAAAACTTGCCTGACTTAGCCGAACTTCAGATCACCACGATGGGTGAGCATCTAGGTCAGCAGACACCGGTGCATGGATCAATTGCTAAGATAGCATTTGGATTGCAACAGGATAGGCATGCATGCTCAATGTCCAGTTCCTTCCCAAGTTCACTCGAGACAGAATCCATCATCACATGAGGTATGAGGTGTAAACATGATGTATGAGTCGGCCTTTTCACAGGAGCTTTGTTGGTATGGCTAAGAAGTGATGTGAAACTTAAGGAGCAGCGGCACAACTGAGATGACCTTCATCGATGAGAGGATCATTATTTACACTTGTCTCTACTCACCCGTTGCTCTGCACAATTTCCATGGACACGTCCTTTAATTCGCTCAAGTCATGCTCAATCATCTCCTCGTGCTTCTCCTGCAATCAGGGATGCAAGAGAGAGTTTGTGAGAAAGCCAGACATTTTGCATGCACAGTGTGAGTCAAAGCTTGGTACCCTAGCATTGCCATCCAGGGATGAGCGTCAGCAAGGATAAGATGTGTGCATGTGTGCGTAACAGGACAGCCGCTTCATCCTTGCACGCTTCTAAATGCGCAATTGCCTGTCAAGAGATGCGTTTGCTCATCTTCCCAGCGCATCCACTTCTTCACTCACATCTGTCTCGTCTTTATATAGGCAGCAGCAGGACAAGTAATACCAACAGGTAAAGACTCCTGCGGCCGCGGTGGGTGGATGGGGAGGTTACTTGGGAGAAATTCACTGACATTCAGGTAAGAAAACCATGTGTATGTAAGAAAACGTCTATTTTTCAATCAAGTAACAGGTTTTCCTTCAGAGATGCGGCTGAGGAATGGCTTTTGTTCTCTCACTCATTCAGGATTACCAGGACTACTTCAAAGCCTTCCCAACAAAAAAACTATTTTTTTTTATTTTCCTAAGCCTCAGTCCAGCTACATACACAGCTAAGCAGGGCAGAGTGTGATAGATCTCGGCTTGTGCTGAAATTATATGCCCAAAAGTGAGATAGATCTCTTCCTTTTCAGATCACCAGGATTCCAAGATCTCGGCAGTCAGCAGGCTGTCAATATGCAATAGCACTATCAGCACGGGCTCATGACTCAGCTGCCCCAAGTTGTCTTTTCTCACCTGGATTCAGTTTGCGCCGCACATCACGTATGAGAATGCGCTTGTCAGTCACACACACATCCATTCGGGTGTTAATCACGGGTTTTGTGAGGTAGCACCTGCAATGTGGCGCAATGAGAGGTTCAATACAGGATTTTATTGGCAGCTGAGCATCTGCACTGCCAGGCAATCAAAAGTTGTAGGAATCATGCAGTAATGATCTTGGGCACATGGTGCCTCGTCTTGCATCCAAGATCTTTCAAACATGGAAAACAAGCAATGCATCCAATTGGAAGTGCACACAATACGCAGACAAGATTGCAGATGTCGCAAAACTAGCAACGACTTACGCAAATATTTTCTTCAATATCTTGTGTGTGCCGCAAGTGATCATGTTCAAAAACTTGGCCATCCCATCCCCTTTTTGGGAAGTGTGCAAAGGAAGGAAGCCTGCGGTGAACATCTGCACGATAAGGCCAAATGACGGTTCAAAATCAATGGCTTTTATCTCAGCACCGGATTTAAGTCAAGCGGAGAATGAATCTAGAGGATTGCATATCAATTGTCCAAGTTGGGCGACTGCCCCCCCCATTTTCGGCCAAATCCTCATTCATGCCCTGAACATCAGACTCCACAGCATGCTTAGCTAAGAGTCTCTCTATAGAGTCGCCTGCTATCTTAACCTCTTTTATGCACAGGGTCAAAAATTTCATATGCTCATTTTGCCCACAGTTCACCAAGCTCCTTTTGTTGTGGTTTTCTAATGCAGTATATGCATGCGGTTGGACAGGCCATTCATTTGTGGCAGGCAGCCTAGCTGTCTGAGCAGTTGCAACTATTACGGAAGCAGGACCTCCACTTAGAGCACACCCCTCCCTGGCTGCCAGTGATGATGTACGATGTCTGTTGTCAATTTCCTTACAACAAAAGCACTACACGCAGCCTTACCTCCTTCTCGTCCGGCAGCAAGTACAAGCCATTGGAGCTCTGGGCGGTGCCCGGTTTGCAAGGCAGCTGCACATCATTTTGTTTATGACAATCATCAGGTTTAAGTTAACCAACGTTGCATAAAAAATGGCCATGGTTTCACTGTGCGTAAGTGATTTTAGGTGCTTCAAATTCATCATATGATGATCATCATGTCATGACATGCATGCCTTTGCACACATGATAAAGCCCTACACACACAAGGATCCACTCAGGACTCTCGGAGACCTGGGACACTTAGTCATTATAAGCAATCGATGGCTTTGCTGCAGGAACTGACTCATCCTCCCAGTGGGAGGCTCCCACTATGATCATAGTATCATCATGATGTATACAACCCACATCAAGAAGTGTAAGCGTGCATGCGCATGCATCTCATCATCAACAATGTTGATTGAAACAGTGCACCGGTGCCACGTGGGTGCGCACCTCATCCAGGACGAGACTGGTGTCAAACTTCACTGGCGTTCCATCTGCATCCTGCGTGCATGCATCAAGATTATTCCATCTGCATCCTGCGTGCATGCATCAAGATTATGCCAGCTGGCAATCTGCAGAATACACCTGTCCCTGTGGGCCACAAACACCGAGCGAGCAGTCGACATTCGCTGAGCATGCTCGCAGTGCATTGCTTAAGGCGCATGCATGAGCAGCGATTTAGCTTTTGCAATATAGTGTGGGAGGTAATTGTGGGGTTACAACTGTCGTAACCCACAGCTGCATTCGCAATCTGCTCCCCACCCAACTACATGCACTTGGAGAGCTTCCCCAATTTGCATGATTTTTACAGCAAGATGTGCACTGCTGCTGAAGCGGCGGGACTGCTGCAGACCTGTCTGTCAATGCACCGATAAAAAAATCAGCATGCAGCAGCAGGTATCAATTTTGGGCATTTATGAATTTATGGACATATGTATGCATGCGGAAGGTGACACTCGCCCCATCGGGTGGTCGCGAGGTGTGTGCGCGCCTAATGATATCCGCGGCCGTAACAATTGTTACGGCTTGCAAGTTACGTAAGTATACTCGAGTATGAGGGGGAGCTCCCCCTCAGCTTCCGGCGCACGGCGACATGTCACATACACACAACCGCCCCGCCACCTACAAACCACGCACGACGCACCTCCTTTGGCAGAGAGATATTGGCTTTCTGGGTGCGCGGTTTGACACTCTCGACTTCCTTCATTTCTGCGGCATATGTGTCCTCGGAGCCTTCTTTCTTGAACATGATGTTGTTGCGCATCATGAAAGTGTTTTAATAAGATTAAAATCAAAATTTGCAACCTCCGTGAGAAAGCCGAGATTAGACCGGATTTAACCACTTTCGGTTTGGCACACTTTAGGGCTTCCTGGATGCATGACTTTGGATCTTAAAAATTAGATTTAAAACTAAAATGATGTACTATGTAAGCGTACGCCCAAAGCGGGCCAAGGCGGAGGTACCTCACCGGTGAGGCCCCAGTGAAAGTCGGGCCATGGCATGGAGTTCCCTTCCTAGGACATGCCTTTTCGTTGGAGGAATGATTCTTTAATATTCGGCTTATGCTGCGTTTCCAAACACTTGCAATTGAACTGAATTAAGTGCTTCTGTTATAATTCAATTAATTAATTGAATTTATTACAGAAATTGCAGATTTTATAGCTGCTTTTGCGTTTCCTACCCTTGTTGAACGCAATCAATTGATTGATATTGGATAAATGCATTGAATGGCCCTGATGCAAGGATTCTGAGGGCCCTCCCGGGATCATGATCCCTCAGTGATGACGCTGTACATGTACATACAGACATGTCTGGCATGGGTATGCACTCTGACAATTGTTAGAGTTGCAAGGACCCGTCATTTCTTAAACGTTTAAAAAAGAAATCGGTGCACTGACCTTACATGAGACATCGCCCGCCTTTCATTTTCAAAATGATTGAAATGAAATGAAGTCAAACCCCTATAATTATAATGCTAAAGCTGAATGTAGGTCTAAGTCAAAATTTGTCACTCAATTTGTTGCAACAAATTGATGGTATTCCCTGATTCAATTGAAGGTATTTCCTGATGATGTTGCAGCCTGCATGTTTCCGTGCTCATGCAGCTGCATCGCTGAAACACATGAATTTAAAAAAGTTGGTGGCCTTGCTGGTTTGCTGATCTTACATGAGAGACATGATGAGAGAGCAAAGATACACAAGAAACTTCTGTGCCACCTCTTCCTCTTGGTCTGTGTGGTGAGGCCCTGCCTTTCAGGTGACCTTTCCTTAATGCACGCGGCCAGACTTGGCAAGCGTGGTCTTTCTTTTCTTTCTTTTCTTTACACAAGAAACACCGGTAACCCCCAAAGATAGATACAAATCCCGCTGCTCAGGCATCCTTCTCTGCCCCCTTCGCTGTACGTGTGTGTGGGCGTCCAGCTCAGCCCTGGCCCTATCTCGCTAGTCCCCATCTACACACTCCCACACTGATCAGGGGACGCATTCAAAGTTCTCTTCCGGCTCGTTCGATAGGCAAGTTCCAGTTACAAGAGGGGCAGACCATGAACAAAATCTGGCCTGCATGGCCTCCAGAACACAGCTCCAGAGAGAGGGAGCAAAAGACGCACGCTGAGGGGACACAGCTGAAAACACTGGAGGCAAGAAAACACGCTAGGAACCTAGCCGAGTTTAAGCTGGACTGCTTCAAAGCAAGACACAAAGACCGAGACACACTGACTTACGCAGCAAGTCCGAGGACGCAAGCCTTTCCCCAGCTTCATCCAGGTGCAACACTCACCCAGGATGCCAGCTAACAAGAAGGACCCAGCTCACCTAACGACACTGGGCCCCACTGGGAAAAGCATGGCTGAACTGACACACAAGACTGAGATCAGTGAGCGGCGAGAGCAGAACTTAACCCAATCAGCCTGAGGTCTGCAAAGGCCCCGAGAAAGGAAAAGATGGTGTCCCTTATTGCATGAGCAGCAATTAGGACAGGTCACACATCTAGAAAGGAAAGAAAAGTCTACGCAGGCCAGAGGCCGCGTGCATTAAGGAAAGGTCCTTAACTAGCAGGCTAGAAAGGACCTCACCAAGGGTCCCTCAAAACTACACTAGCTATAGCTAGCCTAGGACAGGGAAGAAACAGAACTTATGAGGATCAGGCGGGTTGTCAGCAGTGCCCCGAGACGCCCGGACTCTCCTTCTCCTGGTATCCAACTCCGCGCGCCCAGTACCCCCCCCCCCCTGAAACCCCCTGTTGTAGTTCATCGCCGGTCACACATCTCACTCGCCTCCAAGAACCTCAGTTCTACTGCAAGACAGAGAATTGAGTGATTTGTTGGGCCCATAACCTGTTGAGCTTACATTAGCCCATATATCTCCCGGGAGATATTATAAGAGAGCAAAGGTACACAAGAAACACTCCGCACAAATTGGTTACCAACTGTCAAGTCACTCAGTGTACTGCCAAATTTGTACTTTAAAGGATTCGCCAAGGATACCAAATGTCAGCGACATTCCAACGGCATGATTATCCTTCTCCCAGGATATGTTTACGGTCAAGCAGGGTCAAGCACGAAATCTCAATATGCCCATCCAGATCCAGACAATTCTGGGCATAGGCATATGCATGCGCACATGACCAAGCCTGCACGATTCCCTGCTGTCATGCTATCACTTGCTGGCTGTGTTGCTTGTACGATTTATGAATGCTCTCGCCCCCTGCAGGTCCACTTCCGACAGGCCACCTGGAAAGGACACCCAAAAGCGCAATCTGCAAGGCCTGCGCATGTGCAGGCTGTGGGAAGCATGCTTCCCACAGAATCGGGCAGGCCTAGGCATCTGCTGTTGCATGCAGGATGTCTGCTTAAAAAACGTTCCTGGCCGATCATCATCACTTATGCAACTGAAGACCCACTGTCTTTCATGCCGCATTGCCTGTCGACAGCGACGTCGCAATGGTTGACCAGCGCAGGTGGGGGCACTCCTTCTTTAAATTTCTCAATGGTGCCAACGCTTTTGCCAGGGCTCTTTCATTCAATATCAGCGTTAGCGAGCTGGTTGGGTGCGCCCATTATTCCTTGACTGCCCGCACAACCATTAAGCAACAAAGCATGTCAAAAGCGCACTCTCTGCCAAAGCTCCGTGCTTTCCTGGGTGCAAGGTGTTGCAGCAATTCTTGTACAAGGTATTTGGGGTACCGCGGGGACTAGCTCAGTCAGTCAATGCATATGGAAAATTACAAGCCTCCATACCATGCAAATACCATGAAGGCACTGCGTGTTCCATGTTTGGTTTCTCTCGGATCAGAAACATTGCTTGTGTTCCCTCATGGTCCATCCTTGGCAGCTGCGGAGGGCCTGTTTTGGACGTCGGTGAGGCCCTAGCTAGCTTGCTAGTTAGGGGACCTTTCTTTAATGCACGCAGCTGGATCTGGCTTGCGTAGACTTTTCTTTTCTTTTCTTTTGGACGTCCATGTTTGCTGCTCCCAACCCTCGGTGGCTGTACCTAAAAATTTCCTGGAGAGCAACATCGGTGATTCAGCTTTGGTTAAAGCTGAGATCTTGGAAGGTAAAAGTGTAGCAGCCTTAAAACACCACTCTCTGGCTTTAGTTCATGGCAACTGCTAACTCTCGTGTCTTGTGCGGGCACCTAGACATGGCATTAGCTTTGACTCAGAGTGGGTTTCAAGGTGTAGCTGTATGAAGTTCAGGCTTGAGCTGGTGTTCTCTCTGGTCTTTTCCTTTGCCACATGTGTAACAACTATATAAGGCCTTTGATTGGGGATCCTGGGCAATGCCTTTTTATAAGTGTTACAACATGTGTGAACCTGCCTTGGCCAGCTTCATGGTGGCCAGCTTCTTGTGACTCGCCTTGGCCAGCTCCGAGATGGCTAGCTTCCTGTAACTTGCCTGCTTCATGATAGCCAGCTCCTCATGTAAGCATGCCTTAAACGGCTTCCAAAGTCATGAGTCATGCCACAGCTGTGTACCAATTTCCGTACGTATACATTGATCAACTCATGAGCTTGTGCACAAGCGTGGAGGGAGCAGAAATGTAACACATACTGAGGTACAAGCCTGGGACTTTTCAACATCTCTTGTGGCGCACACTCACAGGGGTTGGGGTTAGCTCTCAAGCAAAATGCAATTGTTCATGTGCACATGTTGGAACGCAGGGTACCAGGCATGTATCGTAACCTTCTTTCTCCTTGCACTCCCCCTCGGCATCCTGCTGTCCTCTCCGGCAGCCAGCAAGACTGCTATGGTGTGTGCCCTTGAGCTCACTGGCATGCAAGCTGGCTCCCCAAGCAACAGTGATGATGAAGAGGATCAGGAACTCCAACTGAGCATAACTGACAATGCCTCACCCAAAAAGATCAACTATCTCTTTCCCGGCCCTTTGTAATTGAGCTTTCCCAATGATTTGATGGAGAGGAAGTTGAAGCCTGTTTTTGGAGAACAATTTCGGTCCAAAAACTACAAAAAGGCCTTTGGAACCTCACAAGCTGTCAAGGCCTGTTGGCACGGCCCCAAGCTTGCTCTGAAGCTTCATGCTCGTTCTGCCCAATTTTAACTTGCTATAGCTAGCACCAGACACGCTCTTGAAGAAACCTCTTTCAAATCACGTCAACAAGATCTGGCACGTGCTACTGTGAGTGACCCTCCTTCATTTCCAGGGGACTTCTGGGGGAGGGTTTGCTGGTCGTGCGGAAGAGGAGAGCAGGAGAAGAAGAGTCCGGGCGTCCAGGAGCATGGCAGCCAATCCTCCAGATCCTCATTAGCTCTTGTTTCTGGCTTTCTCCTAGGCTAGCTTAGTCTAGTTTAGGCTTGAGGGCCCTTTGGTGAGACCCTTTCTAGCTTGCTAGTCAGGGAGCTTTTTCCTTAATGCACGCGGCCTCTTGGCTGGCGTAGACTTTTCATTTGTTTTCTTACCCTCCTGATCCCCATTGATTTTCTTCCTTTCTTGCATCGAACAGGGTTATACCCCTTAACCTCTTTCCACGCAATCTTTTTAAGAGATCTAGACTCACATTAAGCCGACCTAATGCTATACTGATTACTCCCTATAAAGCCAAACCCACTTCTTCTCCTTCTACTTCCTCCTCACACCATCATGTGTTACTCAGCAGACACAACATCACACTGAGGACCACAACAGCCAACCGCATAAGGCAACTTTCATGAGGTATCATCTTTTTTCTTTAAAGAAATTGACGTGGGGAGTGTCTTAACTACCTACGTTTCTTTGAAGGCATCAGAGCGGTCCAGAGTTGGGAACAAGATGCAGAATTAGATGTATGTCCTATTTTCCACCACCAAACCTCCATTCCGGATCACCCACTCCACCAAACTCAATTATTCTCGATTCCAATTAAAGAAAAGAAAAGAAAAGAAAAAAATACGTAGGCAGTGAAACATTCCCCACATCAGTTAAGGAAAGTGGGCCACATTGGTGCACAGACTGTATGACCACCCCACCACGAAGTTCAGACTGACAGAAGTACGGCAGGCAGAGAAAGAAGACATATCAACCATTCTCAATTATTTGACAACTTATGAATTTGAAATTCATATCACCTCCAGCATGACAACTGAATGCCACAATGTTGCTGGAAAAAAGATCTTAGTAAAAGCCCTTGGGGAGCAGGCTTGGTCAACGCAGACATAGGAAGTGATGACAGGTTGGTGCAACACAACCTCCAAATCCCTGAACTTGCATCAAACATAATTATATCCCCTGTCCTCTTTCCATGCAAATTTTCTAAGAGATCTAGACTCACATTAAGCCGACCTGATGCTATGCTGATGACAACACCTGGCTTGCCTTTGAGAAAGCTGCCCGCTCCCACGCAAGCACATCAGAACGCCCCGACTTGCCTGCCCCAAAGTTAAAACACTCTTCCAACCTTCATGATGCTCTGAGGACGCACATGCACTCAAAACACAGACTTGGAAATGCTAACACAGAGACAGGATTCTACTCTTATTACCAAAGCCTACTTCCTACAGTCCATAGAAAGGTTAGCAATACCTTCTGGACCATGCCAAACTTCCTTTTAAAATGAAACAAAACGTTTTCAACTACCGCACAGGTACCCTCTTCAATCAAAAGCATGCAGTGCACTTTTAAATGTCCACCAGCCTACAATGTCCCCTCTGTGGGAAGCCAGACAGTGCACTTCACATTCTTTCAGGATGTAAACACTCCACCATATCAAATATGGTGACCGAGCGCCACAATATTGCCAGCAGAATCCTCCTTAAAGGTGTCAGCAAAGGCCCTCTTGATGCAGGCCTTGCCTCCTTGGACATTGGCAGCGCAGATCATCTTGCTTTACAGAACCTGCAGATCCCTGACACTCAACAAATAGAACCCTTCCCAAATTCATTTTCCCTCGTCATTTTCCTGACAAACAAAGGCTCACCTCTAGTCGCCCTGATGCAATTTTAGTTGTTCCAATGAAAAGAGTGCCAAGGACCAATTCCCGGTATCCATTGAGAAGTAGAGGGGGGCGCAGGGGGAACAGGGAGCACTCAGCGCCAGCCACAGCCACTCCACCTCCTTCCAAGGTCCGTCATCTTAGTCAGCTCCTTCCAGAACAGAGGCACGTCCATCTCGTGGAGGTCAAATACTGTGAAGACACCAGGCCCAAGAATCAGCTGGAGGCCTCCAAGCAACAGCACCGCGACCTATGTAGCCATCTTTCAAGGGCCTCAGCTCAAGTCACCCTCTATACTATTTTCTTAGTTGTGGGTGGGGTCATCTACACCCCACACACATTGGAGCCTTTTAAAGAGCTTGATCTTGATACTTACGAAGCCACCAGGCTAGCTCGGAAACTTCATGCTCATTCTGTCCAGTGCGCTTATAAACTTTCTAGCACCAGACGTACTCTTGAGAAGACTCCTCTCAACTCTCGTCACCAAGATCAGGCACGGGCTACTGCTAGTAACCCTCCTGATCCCCATTGACTTCTTTGTTTTGTTTCTCTTGGTGAAGGGGATACATGGTGCCTTGGCCCTAGGTATCCTCTTTTCCTTAATTGATGCGGGGAGTGTCTTCACTGCCTGCGTAGTTTTTTTATTTTCTTTTCTTTCTGGTTGCTCCCTATCAAGCCAACCCCACTTCTTCTTCTCCTTTTTCTCCCTGCTCACACCATGTGTTACGCAGCAGGCACGGCACCCCACAGAGGTCCAGCACAACTACCTGCGTCAGACAACCTCACCAACTGAGTGTGAACCAGCGGCACGTACACTTGATAGAGTTAGATTATGTGAAGATACTAGGCCTGAGCAACAGTTGGAGACGGTGCAGCGGCAGCATGCAGATCTATGCAAGAATATAAGTGGAAACGCTGTCACATTATATGCCATCCTCATAGGTGTCGGTGGGACCTGTTACACTGAGCATACCCTTAACCAGTTTAAGCAACTGGGACTTGACCACCAATGTGCGATTAGACTTGCTTGCAGACTTCATGCCCGTTCTGTTGCGTATGCAAACAAGCTTGTTACCACTTGGCGTGCTATTGAAAACGGCAATACTTCTCACAGCCAGGCGCTGCAGAACCCAGCTGGAGTTGGCTGCTTCCAGTAACCCTCCAGACACCCATTAGGATTCTCTGTTTTGTAGCTTCATGGTGAACAAATGATAACTAACCCCTACTCTAAGCTCATCACTGCCTATCCACATCTCTATTGTGAACTTGCCAAGTTCCAGTGGAACAATCACACGTATTAACCTCTGCTACAATGATCCACAATCTTGCCTCAACCAGGAAATACCTCTTCCTCAGCACACATGGGACCTACAAATTGTTGCAGTCTGGAACACATCTGCAAGGATCCATCTAAACAATTACAACCCAGCTTGGCTGCAGGGCCTGGCTTCGGCTGTACCAAAAGTTAACTGGAAGCTGCGTAGTACAGGCAACCATTCTACTCTCAATACAATGCATGCTGATATGCCTGGATCCAATAAACGCCAACGCCTCCCCCCTGACAAACAACAAACATCTAGAAACCCAACCTATTCACACATAGCTAATCAGGAAAAAAAACTTCTTGTACCTAACCAATCTAGTCTAACCCTCAAGCTCAAAGTCCCTGACTGGAGGACATGGGCCTACACTGATGGTAGTTGTCAAATCCAGAATGGCAAACAAGAATTTGGAGCAGGCGTCTACTGCCCTCTCACTGACAGCAGAAGTTTTGTCAAGCCCAACGGTGCTGGAATTACCAACACCATATGTCGAGCTGAATTAGCAGCAATTGCTGCTGCCATCACGCACTCTTATTCACACATTGCTTCAGACAGTCTTACCTCTCTTCATCAAATACGTAAACAGCTTATTTACCCTGAAAAGCACAAACAACATATTCAAGGGGATGTTCTTAAAATCATATCTTCTCTCATTAGCAACTCACAACCAATATTTGTGTCTACAAAGTAAAATCTCATGCTGGCATTGCTGGTAACGAGTGTGCAGATGCTATTGCTAAATATCAAGCAGGCCAAGCCAATAATAACGTGGCTGATACTGGGATCCCTTGCGCAGGCCCTAGCGGAAATCCTTTCTCTCACTTATTTTGGTTAGCCAAGGAGGAAAAAAATGAACACAATGCTGACACACCCACAGCTCCTGCTCCCACTCCTAAAGTCACCTACCTCCCCAATCTTCAAAATGCTCTCAAGTCTCACATGCATATAAAACACAGACTTGGATATGCCAACCCCAAAACAGGCTACTACACTTACTATCAGAGCTTATTACCTCATGTTTACAAGAAAGTCAGCAACGCCTTTAGAAACATGCCTTGTATATCCACACCTATGAAGCGCACCATTTTACAATATCGCACTGGCACCCTCTATAACCAAAAACATGCAGTTCGCTTCAAGAGGTCCACTGATCCACTATGCCCTCTCCCAGGCTGTCATCAATTAGACAGTGCACTCCACATGCTTTCAGGCTGCCAAAATCATATCATCTCCAGCATGAAAACTGAACGCCACAATGTTGCTGGAAGAATGATCATCAAAGCTCTTAGCAAATGCCCTTTGGGGGCAGGCTTGGTTAACATGGACATAGGGAGTGATGATAGGCTGGCGCAACACAACCTCCAAATCCCTGCACATGCATCAAACATAATTATACCCCCTTACCTCTTTCCAAGAAAATTTTCTAAGAGATCTAGACTCACTTCCAGCCGTCCTGATGCTATACTGATTACTCCCTATCAAGCCAAACCCACTCCTTCTTCTCCTTCTTCCACTCGCTCACACCATGCGTTACGCAGCAGACACAACCCAACACAGAGGATCACACGAGCCAACCGCGTGAGACAGCCCCACAAACTTCATGTAAACCAGCGACATGTGCACTTGATTGAAAGTAAGTACTGTGAAGACACGAGGCCTGGACAACAGTTAGAGGCGGCACAGCGGCAGCATACAGACCTCAGCAAACTTATTAGTGCTAAAGTTGTGACTCTCCACACTATCCTTCTGGGTGTTGGTGGGACCTGTTACACTAAGCATACCCTTAACCAGTTTAAGCAACTGGGACTTGACCACCAGCGTGCGATTAAACTTGCTCGCAGACTTCATGCCCGTTCTGTTGCGTATGCAAACAAGCTTGTTACCACTTGGCGTGCTATTGAAAACGGCAATACTTCTCACAGCCAGGTGCTGCAGAACCCAGCTGGAGTTGGCTGCTTCCAGTAACCCTCCAGACACCCATTAGGATTATCTGTTTTGTAGCTTCATGGTGAAGGGGACTCATGGCTCTTCTGACCCGCTGTTTGTAGAATGCTCAAGCAGTGTAATGCACCTGATGTCTCATGCTTCAAGCATGAGTAAGTTACATGTGCACACACCATTGGTACCCTGGCAGGCTGCATCGGCAGTTACCTTTCTTGAAGCACTACAATGCATCTATGACAGTGGATGCTGAGAACTGAAGTACAAAGCATACCGTGAACACATTTGTCATGGCCTCTTGGACCATCTCTCAGAAAAAGAAAAAAACCACGCAGGCAGTGAAAACACTCCCCACATCAATTAAGGAAAATCTCTCAGAGTGATATTGTTTTCTAATTCTTTCTGCGCATCTTGAAGTAACACCTCAGTACACTTTCTATCATGACACTGCAACCCTTTGGAGTTTGTGTGCATGACTTTCCATGCTGGTTTCATATAGAGCGACAGTGCGTATGATTCAGCAGTTGACACTTCTGAACTCAGCTTAAGGCTTTGTTTCCGCTTTCAGTTGACATTCACACAAGTTTGGTTTGGTTTGGTTACAGGCACCTCTTTTGCTTCAGTAAAGCTGCCCTTGTAGGCAGGTAAAGCTAACCCTATCCTATCCTGTCCTTTTGAGCCGATGTGTCTTCTTTTCCTTGATTAAGGAAGAGTTTCCTCTGCCTGTGTTACTTTTATTTTCTTTCTCTATAATATGGAGTCCTCGTGCAAAAAAAGTCAAAGGAAGGAATTAGAGAAATAAGAAAGGAAAGAAAAACAATGTAGGCAGTGAAACACTCCCTACATCAATTAAGGAAAGGGGGCCACATTGGTGCACAGACCGCATGACCCACCCACCACGAAGTTCAGACTGAGAGAAGCACGGCAGACAGAGAAAGAAGACAGGTCCAGCAACGAGAAAGAGAGCAGGATGATAGCTGAAAGACTGGAGTTCCAGATCTTCAACAGCAAGCAGAGTTAGCACTTTCAGCCTTAAGGCCTTGGAAGCTTCCAACCAAGGAAAGCCATGCCCAGCAGCTGTCTGCTGAGCACAACTAAGTCTGCATTCTGGCAGACTAGCTTAACTAGCTGCTAGCAGCTGCTGACCACGCTGAAGTCTGTGGGACAGCCCTCAGAGCACTAGTGCCGACATATCAGACCCATTGCTTAGTCAGAATTTCAGCCATCGCCCTTGCAGGGAAATCAGCACAAGGGGTGCTGACAGGCTCTTTTTGACCTCCTCCCTTCTTTTTTATTTGAACGTTTGGGATGAAATAGAAAAAGAAAAAAAGAAAGAAAAAGTACGTAGGCAGAGAAAACTCTCCCTACATCAATTAAGGAAAGAGAGACACATTGGCTCAAAGAGCTGTGAGTCTCCCTCACCAGAAGATGAGAGGGGAATTAGTGTGGATCGGGTGGGTTTCTGGCAGCACGCTGTTCCAGGGCACCAGTGTTATAATGAGTGTTTTTATTTTCACTGGCACGCCTGGTAGAGGTAAGTTTGTGCGCAAATTGTACAGAATGGGCATGGAGTTTTCTTGCAAGCGTTTCAGATCTTTGTGAGTCAATCCCTAATTTTTTGAATTGATCAAGGGTATGGGCATTGTAAATGGTTCCACCCACACCTAGGAGAATTGGGTGGATAGTAATCTCTGCGCCTTGGAGTTGTTGGCACAGTTCGCTGTGTTGTTGCTGTGAGGCTTCTAGCTGGGCACAAGGCCTCGTATCTTCACAGTATTTAATTTCTATCAAGTGGATATGGCGGGCTGGAGCTGTGCTGCTCCCCATACTGCGCAGTACTCTGTGTGAGGGTGGAGCGGGTGGCCTGTTTGGGTTAGTGGGGTGAGGAGTGACCAAGATCGCATCAGGGCGGCTGGAGTTGCGTCTGGTTTGAATAGGAATCATGGGTTTGAAGAGGTAGGAAGGCACAGCAAGAAGAGATTTGCTCAGGGACTTGCAGGTCATGCTGGGCCAAACGGTGTGTGTTGCCCGCGTCCAATTGCACAAGATTGGCCCCATAAGAGCCTTCACTGACCAGTTTCAAAATCATCCTGCAAGCAATATTGTGACGCTCAGCTACGTTTGTGGGGTGTTATTGGTATTGGGGACATATTTATTTTCAAGAATAAAAAAGAATGAGTGGAGCTCTGGCCCATAATTTGGTTATCCAACTTGGATGGACTTGAAGGCCAGGAGAGTGACCTGGACGAACATGGTTGACATGCTCAAACACAAGAAAGACAACTGGGAAGGACCATGCCTGCAACATAGGGCATGTCCGCAATTGACACACCCGAGAAGCCTCTCCTTCATGCACGTGGCCTTTTGGCTCGCACTGTCTTTCTTCTTTTCTTTTTCTTTCTTTGATGCATAGGATGTGCCTGAATCTTGCAATTAAAAGAAATAGAAAAAGAAATGCAATTAAGACAGTCGAATCGAAAGGGATTGGAAACGTCTATGCTGGAAGCTCTGAACCAGTATGTGTTTCAAAAAGAACCAACACATCACTAACGGTAAAAAGGATGGTGAGGGGGGGGGGGGCGCGCGAGGATCTAACATGTCAGCCCTACACAGAAAGCAAAGAAAGTCCATAAAGTTCACTCCTGCTGATTTCCTAACCACAAGCATCATCTTGCTGGCAACCCAAAGGTAGATGCTAGCTTCCCTGCCGGTGCGATCTGGCCTAATCGCTGCAGCGCCTTACACATGCGGCCTGCCAGTGCTGCTAGATGCTGCCGCTGCTGAGGCTGGTGCTTGTTGCTGCCGGCTGCCGTTTCAAGGCTGTGGGCAAGGCTCGTGGCCATCTCCAGGAGGGGGCTCGCTTCTGTGGGGGTTTGGGGGCCTGCAGTCCATGCGTGAATTACGTGTGTATTTGTTTGCACCACATGATCAAGATTCGCCCCTCATACATTGATTTCTTTGCCCACCTCTCGGGTGCCCTAGTTGGCTGGCTGCAATCAATTGCAGCTTAAATCCAGAATTCGCCCCTCATACATTGATTTCTTTGCCCACCTCTCGGGTGCCCTAGTTGGCTGGCTGCAATCAATTGCAGCTTAAATCCAGAATTCGCCCCTCATACATTGATTTCTTTGCCCACCTCTCGGGTGCCCTAGTTGGCTGGCTGCAATCAATTGCAGCTTAAATCCAGAATTCGCCCCTCATACATTGATTTCTTTGCCCACCTCTCGGGTGCCCTAGTTGGCTGGCTGCAATCAATTGCAGCTTAAATCCAGAATTCGCCCCTCATACATTGATTTCTTTGCCCACCTCTCGGGTGCCCTAGTTGGCTGGCTGCAATCAATTGCAGCTTAAATCCAGAATTCGCCCCTCATACATTGATTTCTTTGCCCACCTCTCGGGTGCCCTAGTTGGCTGGCTGCAATCAATTGCAGCTTAAAGCCAGAATTCGCCCCTCATACATTGATTTCTTTGCCCACCTCTCGGGTGCCCTAGTTGGCTGGCTGCAATCAATTGCAGCTTAAATCCAGAATTCGCCCCTCATACATTGATTTCTTTGCCTACCTCTTGGGTGCCCTAGTTGGCTGGCTGCAATCAACTGCAGCTTAAAGCCAGAATCATGAGTCATTCCATATTGCGCTCAGTTGGCAAAAGGATTTTGTGTGGCATCAAGGAGTTCACAGGGACAGGAAAGCAGAAATGATCCTGACCTTGTAACAACACAAAAAAACATGTGCACAGGCATGCAGGTGCGTTTCTTCACCTGAGAACCACTCTGGTGACAAGCTGTTGGCCACTGCTTCAATCCTTGCCACCGCGATGTTTACAGACGGCAGCAAGTCATTGAAGCTGGGGCCGGAGGCTGACAGCACTGGCGCGGCCGCCGTGGCAGATGCAACTGTATGTACACATGAACAACACAGTAAGATCATTTCAACCAGGAAAGAGAACGTGAACAAAAGGCAGGAATTCATTGAAGCTTAGCCAGAGGCTGACAGCGCTGCTGCAGGCACCGTGGCAGATGTGACTGAGTGTGCACAGGAAACGCGCAAGTCAGGGAAAAGGACATCATTGAAACTCAGGAAAGAACATCTAATTGAATAAGCTGAAGGCTGACAGCGCTGGCTCACCCGCCGTGGTAGATGCGACTGTGTGTGCGCAGGAGATCAATATGTAAGAAAAGAGGAGCTCTTTGGCAAGTCCTGGTGCTCAAGATATTATAAATGGCTTAAGTGCTAACACAGAATAGGGTAGGAGAGGTGGGAGAGTAGGAACAATGAGAGGATTTTTTAAGGCCATTGGTCCTTCTCTTGGCTGCCCTGTTTACCAAAAGTGCTTGCCCGAGGAAGGCTGCTTTTGCGGCACACTTGCTGCAAAGAAATTCAGAATCACCGAAACCCAGAGGAGCGGCTAAGGCTCCTTTCTCAGGCTCAAGCTGCAAGGCCAGGAACACAACAAACCTCCATGTTGGCACTATGGCTACCCTCCTACCTCCAGTTTTGAAAAAAGAAACCGAAAGCCATCAAAAAGTGCATCTGGACTCAAGTATAACCCCCACCCCCACCTGCAAGAAGTACCCAAAAAGATACATGCCACTCATTCAGGTGCGCCTGCAGCCAACAATAATCTCACGCTCACCATCCAGCTCCTCTTACAACAAGTGTAAACACAAATTAGGTCCTCTTTACACGCACCCTCCAAAGCATTAACCATGAAACTCCATCTTAACAACCGTAACATGATAACAGATGTGCACAAGCGCGCGAGCACACACACACACACACAAACACACACACACGCACACACACACATGCACACGCACATACCCATACACACGTACACACACCTGCTGTTCTCAAGTACGGCATCATGGCCTGCCCCACCACCCTGCTCAGCGCCAGCTGCAGCAGCATGGGGCGCGACAGGAGGCCCTCAAACCCAGAGATGCCTCTCAGGAGGCGAAGCGCAAAGCGGAAGCGCCGCGACAGCACAGCCTGCAGCAATTGTTGCCCACTTATAAGCATTCATTTCAGTGCAAATCAACGCTTGAGCAAACAGTTGCATGTCTCCAAATGTCTGATTGGCCAGCGTCATGTAGGCACAGTGATATATTCAGCTACAAAGCAAGAAGGAAGGCTGAGTTTTGGCAATCAAACTACAAGCCACCAATGCACACTTCTCTTGCAGGCCATCTCATGTACTCAGTGGCTGGCAAGTAGCAAGTGAATGAACAATGGTGATTGAGGGATCAGGCAGCGATAGCCATCCCAGTAAGTGGGATTGTCACCCTACTACAGCACCGTCCAGGTGTTCATAAAGGAAAAACAATCCAAAATTTAACCACTCCAAATTCAATCAAATCAGGCCACAGACAGACCTGCGCTTGTGGGCTGATCCCTGTGGCAGCAGGCGGCCAGGGCAGCAACGAGCTCCCTGCCACGGCACCCTCCAGGTGTTCACAAAACTGAACCTAAATCTTGAACTACAGTTAATCAGGCCACAGACACACAGACCTGCGCTTGCGGGCTGATTCCTGTGGCGGCAGGCGGCCAGGGCGGCAACGAGCACGCGGCCACGGCACCCTCCAGCGCTGACACACAGCTGTTCAGCACGCCTGCCATGCCCTCCTCCTCGGCAGGGACATAACTGTGAGTGAATGAAAAGAGGTTGAGCTAAAGGAAGATGACTAGGGTTGGTGCAAAGGCATGGTATAGGAGTGGAAAAAGTTAGTATCATGATTAATGAGGACAAGAGTCAGGCTGGTTAAGAAAGCAAGGCAGACGCCACACTTGCAAGTTTGGGTAGGAGCTAGGAGAGCCGATGGTCTGAATGCTGGTAGCGCTCAGCTTACCAGCTGGGTCATAAGTCCTCCCTTATATAGTCAACATTGGGGCATGAACAGACACACATGCAACTTCAGCTGCTTGTGCTTGCTATAAGGTTTACATTGGCCTTGGCCCAATTTAACAGCATTTGGTACACACAGAAGCACAGCATTGAAATGGCAAATGCTTGGGCGCGCAGTGAGAACAACCAACATGGCGCTGTTCACTGGCACTTTTACAGGCATCAAGACAGTGAATTGATTCAAGCAACAAAACTTAGGCTCAAATCAAGAAAGAACTCAAGAAGTTCACTCACACACAAAGGTCTCCAACGATGTCAGCAACAGCTGAGCTCTGCCTCACGCTGCAAGGCTCCCAACATCTGCGCAGCCAAGGTAGGTTAAGAAGGGTGTCAGGGAGATCAATGAACCACGCGAGCAGACTAAGGCCAACCAGGCGCAAGCAGATGCAAGCTGGAGAAAGTGTAGGAATTCCTCCCTGGTGATGATCCAACCAAATGATGAATAAATAAGGATTCTTCATGTGCAAGTAAATTATGATGCAACAACCATATTTGCCTGCTCTAAGTTGTGCTTTTAAGCACATAGCACGGAAAAGAATATGTGCCAACACTCGATTTCAGGCAGCTAAACCATAAACCCTAAACCCTGGAAAGCAGTAGCTATCAATCGGCACCAATGAAAGTACTAATCTGTAATAGCCTTGGCAAGTATGGCAAAGGAGATACAAACGAAGCATTGCACTCACTTTGCCAGTAAATGGTGGGCAATGGGCAGCACCAGCTTGCGCACAAGCTGCGGCACCAGGTCTGCATCAGGGTCATCCTCTGCCATGCCCGTGGTGCCTCCCTCCCCAGCAGCACCCATCCCAAAGTCAAAGAGCGAGGTGTACCTGGGAGGCGATGGCACAAGCGATGGCAAAGAAGCTCACTGCGAGGATCAAAGTAGTGCGCTAGCCTGGGGAAATTTAAAACCATAGTGCTAATATTCGCTGTGGGGAGTGTCCATTGAATGCATCTTGAGCTCATATGATGCGCACAGTGGAAGGAACTGCACTGTGCGGAACGTGCACTGAGCCTCTTGTTCTGGTTCCTCACACTTCCGCAACACTTGAGTATGTGACCAGCATTGATGTAAATGATTTGCCAACAGCTACAGCTCATTTAGGCAAACCATGACCAGCTGAAACATGCATGCCTCCTGCATCTTGCCGCACCCTCGTTCTTTTGCATTCACCTTCATCAGTGCACGTCAACCAGAAGTGCAGCAAGAGAAGTTGCTGGTCGAAGGGCAGTTGCAGCCGGCGAGACATTTGCAGAAGTGAGTGCCTCATGATTGCCGCCTGCTGCCCCTTGCATCACCCCAGAAATTGGCTAGCTTTGAACGCTGTGTCCATTCAGCAGTTCTCAAAAGCAACCACACACCCCTCTTTGGGCAAGCATCCCTGCACGTTTCAGTCCCATTTTGACTCACCACGCCTGCTTGTCAAAACAGCCTTTTCTTAGCTGGCGTTGTTTTTCCCCCTTTCTTTATAACTCACCACGCCTGCTTGTCAAAGCCTGCTGTTGCCTCCACCTCCCCAGATCCCCCTGTACCACCAGCAGCAGTATCTGCATACAGGGGGTCCCATTGCAGCAGCTGCAACCGCACATAGGGCGCAAACAGCGCTGGCGTGCTCATTTGCATGTAGATGGAGGCATAGTCACGCGGATACCTGTGCAGGCATGGAGGGTGCAAACAGCGCTGGCTTGCTCATTTGCATGTACATGGAGGCATAGTCGTGCGGACACCTGTACCTTAAACAGCGCTGGCATGCCCATTTGCATCTAAATGGAGGCTTGTGCGGGTATCTGTACATACAGAAACCAGGAAGTCTGTTTGGATGCACAAGTAGGCAAAAACAGATGGATGCACAAGTAGGCGAAAACAGATGGATGCACAAATAGGCGACAACGAATGGATGCACAAATAGGCGACAACAGATGGATGCACAAGTAGGCGAAAACATGCGCAAGTGTATCTGGAGAGTTGTTACCAGGGACGGGTAAAAGTATTTGTTTCCCAGGATGCTGGCGTGCCGGAATTAAGGCTCATGGCTGCAGGTTTGTTAACATCAAACTGTACATTGACAGCAAATTGTGATTAAAGAAGGCTTGCCATATAAATCAAGCAAGCATGCATGATCTCAATTGCAGCGCCCCTCATGCCTATGCATTCTGCAGCTTCTATACAAGAGCCTTGCCAATTTTTGAGATCCAACTGGATCCAAGGAGACATTTGGTTAAGCCCAACCTTTGTTTTCATGAAGGTCTGTACCAGCTTTGCAGGCAGTCTGGATATTCTAATGCCAAGGATATCCAGACTGCCTGTATATTCTAATGCCGAGGATATCCAGACTGCCTGGATATTCTAATGCCGGGGATATCCAGACTGCCTGGATATTCTAATGCCGAGGATATCCAGACTGCCTGGATATTCTAATGCCGAGGATATCCAGACTGCCTGGATATTCTAATGCCGAGGATATCCAGACTGCCTGGATATTCAAATGCCAAGGATATCCAGACTGCCTGGATATTCTAATGCCGGGTCATGTCCTGGTCATGTCCAATGACCAGCTCCTGGTCCATGTCCTGGTCATGCCCAATGGCCAGCTCCTGGTCCATGTCCTGGTCATGCCCAATGGCCAGCTCCTGGTCCATGTCCTGGTCATGCCCAATGACCAGCTCCTGGTCCATGTCCTGGTCATGTCCTGGTCCATGTCCTGGTCATGCCCAATGGCCAGCTCCTGGTCCATGTCCTGGTCATGTCCTGGTCATGCCCAATGACCAGCTCCTGGTCCATGTCCTGGTCATGTCCACCAGCTCCTGGTCCATGTTCTGGTCATGTCCTGGTCATGCCCAATGACCAGCTCCTCACACACACCTTAAAAAAGGAAAAGCTACGCAAGCGGCTCACACCCCAAGCGTCATATTAAGGAAGGGCCGACCCCCACCGCCACAAGGGCTCACACACACACACACACCTTAGCTTGAACTCTTCCAAGCGCTGCTTCACGGCCTCCAGGGTAGCAAACTCGTCAGATGCGTCAGCAAACACCGTGGCCCCGCCTTCCATGATCTCTTTGTGTCTAGAGGTGTACCGCGCTGCCTGCAGTTGACAGAGGTAGAGAGGCAAGAGGCTTCAATCTCACAAAAGCAGGTCATACTCCAGCCCTGTCTTCCATGGTTTCTCCATGCTTAGAGGCGTACCCGGGTGCCTGGCCAGGTGCTGCAGATGAAAGGGGCAAATGAGAGGGAAGTTTAATTCAAGCAGGCATCTCCAGACAGGCATTGCAAAAGAAAAAAGGCCAAGGAGGAGTCTGCAAAACTGCAGACGCCAAGGATATCCGCACAAAGATATCCTCACCCATGCACCTAGAGCCCTAAACACTAAACTATGGCACTAAATCCCTACACACCCATATTTTGACACACCAAAGGAATCCACACCCATGCATCCAGAACCCAGAGGCTCACATCCAGCATCCCCTAGCAAACCCCAAGCCACACAAACATGCGCGCACACACACACACACACACACACACACACACACACACACACACACACACACACCTGGCCCTCATCCTCAAGCTCCCACTCATCCCGTTGGTCAATGGCGACGGGTCCGCCAGCTGATACAGACGCCAACAGTGCTTGCTCCCTTTTCACTGCATCCCGCCGTTGCCGCCTGGGCATGTTGCAAGACGTGCAGGCAAGCAATTTAGGCTGCAGTATGTGACTCTTGTAACCCCATACCCTTATCTTGCCATGATTTTCAATAGGAGTACTGTAGTCACATGAGCATTTGAAGCAGCCTAAAACAAACAGATGAAGTTTGAAGTGTGAATTCAGGAAGCCCCTGGCAAACCTTTTGCTTTCCTCTTTTGAGTTTATACATTTCCATTCTGAATTGATTTATGACTCCTCTTTAACCAAATTCGGTGCGCAATTTCTGTGAAGCAACATTCAGCCATTTCTGGCCGGTGACAAACCAACCTCTAGTTTGATGTCAGCAACGCCTTTAAACAAGCCTGCAAGCAACAAGGCCTTTCCTTCCCTACCTGCGAGCCTCGGCTTCTCTCCTTTTTCCAATGTTCACATTTCGGCCAAACTCATCTACTTCGTCCGGTGCATCTTCAAACACAGCGTCTGCCAGTGCTTCCTGTGTGTGTGTATGTGTATGTGTATGTGTTTGTGTGCATGCGTGCGTTTGTGAATGTGTGTGTGTGTATGTGCATGCTAGCACATGCGTGCATGCAGACACAATCAGCCAGTTTGGTGCAGATTTGAAAATTGCAAAACAAATGTCATGTAGTGTTGAAAGCATAATGTGCAATACACCTATCATGCTTCTTGGAGACCAAGAAGCGCACTCTATGCCTCTTGTTTCGTGAAAAGGCTTGCTAAGCAGGCGAATCAATGATGCTTATATTGAAAAGAAGCTGCTGATGTCCTATGCAAGGGTATCCCCTGCACCGTTTAAAATGCATTCGCTTTACTCAGGTTAATCACCTCCGCTTCTTCTAGCGCAGATTCTGCTGCTGCTGCCGCTGCAGGTGGAGCACCGCCTCGACCCAGCACGCCCATTGCTGCGGACACTGCTGCAGATGCAGGCACGACCATCTCCTCCTCCAGCGCCTGAGCAGCATGATGATCACGATGATAATGATAATGGTGATGCTCATGACAGTGATAATGGTGTTGATGATCGTGGTGATATTAATCATTGTGATTATGATGATGATGATGATGATGATGATGATGATGATGATGATATTCGTGATGATGGTGGTGGTGATGATGATGATGATAATGGCGATGATGGTTATGATGTGTGCTTGTGTGTGTGCACGCTCTTGCTTGCTCTGACTTCAAGATGGCATCAATTTCTCCATTACTAGGGAATTTGCATACAGAGATATACGTAAACACATGATTATAACAAGCATATGCAGAAGCAAACAGCATCACAGCAGCTGCAGGCTCACCTAAATTAGGCGTGAACAAACTTGACCAGAGGTGACACACTAAAATACAATCAAACCAGATGCAACCCGTTGCCAGTGGGGAGGAAAGCACCTCCACATCAGTCATGAGCTTCTCACTGACTTTGTGCCACCTTTCTTGCCACAGCAAAATGTTGTGCAAGCATGGCAAGCATGGGAGGGGAGATCAAGGACATGCCAGCTGGGAAAGCATGGTGATGGGTGGCCGGATCAAGCAGCACTGAATCAACAGCTATGTGGTGATAGATGACTGTATGGTATGACTGTACGGCATTGAATCACTGCTTGGCGGGAGGTGAGAAATGAGAGAGAAATGAGAGAGAAACAGAGAAAAAAGAGGAAGAGGTGAGAGGAAGGAAGGGAGCTCACCCTGGCCGTCTGGCGTGCAGATGTCGCCCTCTCCTCTCTCAAATCCGCCAGGCTCTCCTCCAGCTCCTCCACAATGGCGCTCTTGTGAGCTAAACAATCACACAAGTCTGCCATGTACGCACGCATCTGTGTACAGGGGGGAGTGTTACAAGTTAGCCAAGCTGTCCTCCAGCTCGTCAACACTGGCACTTTTGTGAGCTAAATAATCACACATGTTCGCACACATCTGTGCGTGCCGGGAAGGACATCAAAAAGCCTTTGACTCCGTCAATCCACACTGGCGCATGCATCAAAATTAAAGAAATACAATGAAACAGGGAATGGCTCACTGTGAGTAGAAAAAAAGTGAGCATGACTAAGCAAGTGGCCTTCTAATGGGAAAGAGGCAAAGAAAAAGGTAATGTAACGGGAGTAGAGGTCATTGAACAGAGGCATGTGGTTGGATAGGGTCAGGGACCTGAGCAGTGAATTGTAGCAACCGGATGCTGCATATGCTTCTTTCCCTCGGAGGTACCTGTATATGATGATGATGGTAATGATGATGATGGTTATGATGCATGCTTCTTTTCCTTGGAGGTACCTGTATATGATGATGATGATGATGATATATCCTGTACCTGTATATACTTGAAGTAATGGAGAACCTGAGACATTGGAAAGGTCTAAGCAGGATAAGGTGGAGGATTGCGCGCACAAGTACGCTCACGCGCGCGCATGCGCGCGCGCGCACACACACACACACACACACATACACACACACAGACCTGTTGCACATAGGTGTACTTTTCGGAGGCGGCCTTCATATCTGCTTCATGCTGCTCCACTTTAGCAAAGCTTGAAGTGAGGTTGGCGTCGGTGCGAGAGAGGTTTGCCTGCGCACACAGTGCATAAGAAAGGAAAGGTTCCAGAGGGTGAAAACAGGAAGACTTTGTGCGCAGCAGCATCAGGGCGCATGTGCGCTAGAGCAAGCCACCAGAGGCACCTGCACTGTGTCATAACGGGTGATTCTATCAATCACACGTGACTACCTGTGGTTGTTAAATGTGCCCCCTTGAGCATCTGGCACACTCATGACAAGAGCTTTGCCACACATATCCATCTTAGTGGTGAAGCAGCTCCAAAAGTGATGCTTTCCTTGTCTCAGCACAGAGGATGAAGGCCCCCTTATGGTAGGTTGTGGGCATCACAGAATTCACAGTTGTTTCCCTCTCAAGGTCCCTCTGTCCGTCCAGAGGCAGCGTTGCTTTGTTCAACACTTCCATTAAGCCCACTTGCAGGTATTGGCTCGCTAACAGAGCTGAATCAACCTTTTCTTTACATTTACAAAGCGCTCTGCAAAATACAATACTGTGAACCCAGGCCCTAATACTTTTACAAAGCAATCTGCAAAACAACATACTTTTAAACCCAGGCACTTCTACTTTTACAAACCCTTCTGCAAAATAAAATACCATTGCACCCAGGCCGTTTCACTTTTACAAAGCATTATACAAAATAAGATACTGTTGAACCCAGGCTCTTGTAATTTTACAACGCACTCTGCAAAACAAAATACCGTTGAACCCAGGCCGTTACACTTTTACAAAGCATTATACAAAATAAGATACTTTTGAACCCAGGCTCTTGTAATTTTACAAAGCGCTCTGCAAAATAAAATACTGTTGAACCCAGGCCACAGGCACTCAGGCTTGCCGAGCTTGAAGAGGAAGAGAAGATCAACCAGCAGCTCAAACAGTGCTGCCGATCACTTGAGCAGAGGTGCGAGCCTCTGGCAACGCACTTTGTCCCATCATCACTCTCCTGCAATCCACCTGCGTGGACCTATGGCTGGCTTGCAGCCGGCCCACACCTTCTTGCACAGCTTTCAGCACGCAATCCCATTAAGAGGTCTGAATTGTAAGCAACGTTCTCTATTCAAAACTTTCCTCAAACCCACCTGCGTGGAATTATGGCTGGCTTGAAGCCGGCTCACACCTTCTTGCAATGCATTCAGCACGCTGGCACCCAGGCCAGAAATCTGTTGGATGCGGGAGCGGGTCACAGGGCCAGCTGCTGCGTGCCCAGCACCCATCTGCGTGCAGAGGCACATAAGACAAGACAGGGTGATAAAATTTGGGGGAGGCATGGTTATAAGAATTCCTACAAGGGAATAATAAGGGAACAAGGGAGCTGCTGCGTGCCCAGCGCGCATCTGCGTGCAGAGGCACATAAGACATTGTGGTAAAATTCAGGGGAGGCATGGTGATAATAATTCCTATGAGGGAATTATATGGGAGTAAGGCAGCTGCTGCATGCTCAGCGCCCATCTGCGTGCAGAGGCACATTAGAAAAGGCACGGTGGTAACAATTCAGGGGAGACATGGTGATAAGAAGAACGGAACAAGATCGAGCCCACCTGCGTGCAGAGGCACACAAGACAAGACAGCAAAAAAATAAGGGAGCAAGGTCAACCCCATCTGCCTAGAAACAGGCCCTGGCCTTGCAGCTGTATGCCTTGCACCTGTCAGCAAGCAGCGGCATGAATCACGGACTTTGCATTAACCGAGAACATTTTTGCATGATCAGCGACATTTGTTATTTGTCACAAAAGGACATCTTTGCATGATCAGCGGCATTTGTCATTTTTTATGAAAGGACACCTATGCATGGTCAAGGCCATTTGTCATTAGTCACAAAACTGGACTTTGTCGTTGAATGCCTTACACCCATCTGCTAGTGAAGGCACACAAGCAAAGCAAATAAAGGCAAGATGACAGATAGCCAAACAGGCATTATCTTCAAAGGTGCATCCACATTCACCTGGTCCTGCCACCTTGTGGAATGCCATAGGAATAGCAAAACAGGCAATATCTTTAAAGGTGCATGCACCGTTCACCTGGTCCTGCTACCTTGTGGAATGCCATGGAAGAGTCCAACATCAAAGTAAATGCGCTCTGTCACCAGGGCTTAGAGGTCCAAAACACACACACAATTCAATGTCGGCATAAGTGCTCTGACTCACCAAACCACCACCGTGCACAACTGGAGCAGCCGGTGTGGAAGACGCAGCTGCCGCCATAGACGCATGTTGCCTGCACCCCATGCATGGTGAGAGTGGTGAAGAGAAGATTACATGATTGCAGCATGAAGTCTAACAAAAAAGATGGGTAAGCGGTGCGGAAGACGCAGCTTCTGGCAAAGGCACACATTGCCTGCTTCCCAAGCATGGTAAGAGGCTAAAAAGCCTTTGTAAGCGTGACGTGGAACCTGACCAAAAAGATGGGTAGGTGGTGCAGCAGACGCAGTCACAGGTATGGATGCATGTTACCTGTTCCCCCCAAAATGGTAAGAGTGGTGAAAAGCTTACAAGTGCGCAAGCATCGCGTAAATTTTGACAGAAAGAAAGGCACACTTGCAGGGGGTGCGTAATACTATGACAAGCGGGTACTGCTGCAATGGATGTGTGCTCGAACCAAAACATGTTTTCCTGAGAGCACGCATTTGAGAGCAAACTTTCTGATCATCACACATCAAAAATCATGACGTGCTGTGTTGTAAAACAAGAAGGGAGCGCATATCCTCTGACAGCGTGCTCAATTCCTTGAACTGTAACACACAAGGAGCTCCATTAAACAAAGATACGTGGTGCAGCAAAGCACTCAAACATCAAAAGGGTGATGCCAAGCCACGGGTTCTAGAGCCTGGACTCATAAGCGAAGCCCATTAGATACCTCTGCTGTTTTCCCCTAAGCTTTTTGCGATGTACACATGTTACACGTTAAACTGCTGCACCTACATCCTCAGCTTGCTTTCCTCACCAGGCCATGCATTGAATTAGCACCAAGTGGACAAAAACAAGTTTTTGCACACAGGGAGCGCATTTGTTGTTCCTTAACTGCAACAAGTCCAAGTCTGTTGCCTTTGCAACTAGGTGGCGCGCAAGTGGAGCTGGGTTTGTATTTGTATCATTTTAAGCAAGGTGCAAGAATACAAGAATTTAAACATAACTCTTAGCAAGCAAGGTGCGACAGGGGTTAAAGTGGCACTTCCTGGGGGCCCATAGCAAGGCCACAGAGCGCTTCCGCAGTTTATATAGACTCCAAAGAGAGTCTCCTATTCTCAGCGTCTAAGACTGCGACAGTAGGCTTACGCCGCTAGGGTCTTGTGGCCCCCGCAACACGGAAGTGAAAAGACAGAATAATTAATTATTGGCAATTCTTTCCTGAAGCAATGCTGAAACACGCTGAAACAAGGAGCCCACTTCTTCTAGCTTTTGTTGTTCGCTTACAAGGGACTCTCGTCCACTGAATGCACAAAGGATGTCACACACACATACACACACCTGCGTACTGCATTGCGTAGCTGCTCGGACGCAAACGACTCTTCTTCATCGTGGACACCTATGCTGTGTGAGTACGCCTTCCGATCTTGCCTGCAACAGGCAAGTGACACAATCAAATATATTTTGCATTGAAACAAGGAGTGAAGCCTTGACGCGTTTTGCTCCATTCAGCGCAGATCCATGAAGCTACTGTTGCTCCTAGCTTCCTGATCAGCAGCCTAACAAAACCTCCGAACTCCCCTCTCTAACGCTCAGCTGGCGAGATTGTTGCTTTCCAGCCTTGCCAACAGCTCAAAAGACCATGTGATCCCCCAGCATGAGCATTCAGCAGATTAAAAAAATGGAAATGGGTCATTATACTATGTCGTCAACATGCTTAATTCAGCGGTAGCCTCTGGTGGCTTTCCTTGCTACCCTTTCTATACATGTCTGCTTCATATGAACATACATATTACATATTCATAAAACATGATAATATGTTCATGCATATCAATATAGCATGTGCCAGCATAACCTGAAGCGCTACAGTGCAACAACTTGCCTCTTATTCCAAAGACGCTTCTCAATATGGTCTAACTTGAATCACCCATAAAATCATATGCACTGGTTCCCAGAGTCCAATTGAACCACCAAAACAGCCCCTCAGCTGAAGCCCTTGCCCACCTTGTCGCTGTCTCCCCTGCAGCAGAGAATTTGATGCGCATGCTGTCTTCCAAGTCAGCCTCGCCATCGCTGTCACTAGCCATCTTGGCCTCAGGGTCTTGTGCGCTCGTGTGTGCCGTGCCACCACCTGCAGCGCAGCAGTCACAGATGTTCAACACGATCTAGCAATCTTGACCTCAGGCTCTTATGCTCTCGTGTGTGCCGTGCCACGACCTGCAGCGCAGCAGTCAAAGGTGTTAAGATGTTCACCACTTTATAAAGGAATGGTTATTGGCATAAGGCATCCATCTCCGCCTCAGGGTTCTATGTGCCCCTGTGTGCTGTGCCACCACTGCAAAACAGTAATCAAAAATCCGACCGTGTCATGGAGCCATGCCCATCGGGAAAACTCATCCACCTCGGCCTCAAGGTCCTGCAAACCCCTGCATGTGCTGTGCGCTGTGCAAGGTCCTGCAGGTTTCCTGTGCACCCCAGGGCCCATCTTAATGGCTTTCTGTGTGTACCCCAGAATCCACCTACGCCCTTGGTGGGCACACCACCAAACAAAGATAATAAAAATAATAAATATATATCTGTGTGTACCCCAGAATCCACCTACGCCCTTGGTGGGCACACCACCAAACAAAGATAATAAATATAATAAATATATATCTGTGTGTACCCCAGAATCCACCTACGCCCTTGGTGGGCACACCACCAAACAAATGTAATAAAAATAATAAATACATCTCTGTGTGTACCCCAGGGTCCACCAAAACCCTGTAGCCATGCCGCCAACTGGGGCTGAGACTGATAAGAAGGTTCCCTTGTGCAGCACAGACAAATGAAATGGGCCCCGTGTGCAGCAAAATTAACACAGAGGATCCATATGTGCCCTCTTTTTCCAGAGGCACGTTGTCGGGGGTTGTAAGCTGTGATGTTCAACCTGTTGCCTGGGTCCATTGCAAAGCATACTTGACCTGAAGCCAAGCAGTCACAAGCTAACCCTTGCAACTCCGTGTTCTTTACAAAACTCTTGGGCGCACCCGAGGCGAGTAGTAATACTTGCTCGCCCCCTCCTAGAGGCATGTAGTCAAGACTAACTTGGCTTTACAGCCCAAAATGTGCCCCACAGCAAAGCAAAGCAAACCGAATTCTGTGCAGGGCCCTCATATCCTGAGACTAAAATGTGCCCCACAGCAAAGCAAAGCAAACCGAATTCTGTGCAGGGCCCTCATATCCTGAGACCAGCAGCTTGCTCGCCTCCTTTGGAGGCACACAGTCAGGGGTCAGGTGTGCTTGATGCAACCCCTAACAAAATCTGTGTGTGAGGTCAATGCGTCCCTCCTCACCTGAGACCAGCAGCTTGCTCGCCTCCTTTGGAGGCACACAGGCAGGGGTCAGGAGTGCTCGATGCAACCCTTAACAAAATCTGTGCGTGAGGTCAATGCGTCCCTCCTCACCTGAGGCCAGCAGCTTGCTTGCCCCCCCTAGAGGCACATAGTCAGGGGCCAGGTGTGCTTGGCGCAAACGCTCTCGCTTCGCACGTGCAAGCCTGCAGGTGCATCAACCAAGGGAGGGAACCTGGCATTGCTGTGCTCAATGTATTGCTTGCGTGCCTCTGGTGTGCTCGACACCCCAGCTGTTGAGTCTCGATAGAGGGAGACTGGCATTGCTGTGCTCAACGTTGCTTGTTTGCCTCTGGTGCGCTTGACACCCCAACTGTTGAGTCTCAAAAGAGGGAGTCTGGCAAGCGGAGGGAAGGGCAGATGGAAGCGGCCCAGGATGGCATGGTGTCGACACTTGTTTGCAGGGCAGTGATGGAAGCTGTGCAAAGAATGACAAACAGAATAGGTAAGACTGTGCAAGCCTTAAAAGGCTGTGTGCATTAAGGAACTGTTCCCTGACCAGCGAGCTGTGCAGATCGTCATCCGCCTGCAGCAACACTATGGTCACAGGAGGCCAGGAAGACCAATGGGGTTTTTGTTCTCACGAGAAGCAAGTCAAACAGCTCTAGAGTGAACCAGGAATGCGCACATTTGCATGGGCAATGTGAGCTAAAATTTGAGGCCCTTTGTTCTCCACCAAACAACACAGACCCTCCCAACAAGAGCAAAGTCCATGCCAACGGCAAGATTCTTTTCATTTCCTTTACATCGCATCGTAGTTTTGCATCCTTGCTGTAAGCTTACAAGCCTACGAGCTAAGGCCACTCCAACACTGTTGGCAACAGCTCAGTTTTATGACCACTCACACTCCCACGCACCCATTCACGCACCTTCGAAGGCAAAGATAGCGCCAAAAGCAAGGCTTTCACCAATTCTTCATTGAGCATCACATGAGTGTGGAAGGAAATGGTGACAGTCCTGCCTCCGTGAAGTGCTTTTGCTCTTTAGAGGCAACAGTCTTGCCTTCAGCAACGCTTTTGCTCTGAAGCTATAAAAGAGGCGATCTTCAATCAAGTCAAAAGGACAGGTGCCTCACGTTGTATTGCCCTTTAACTCAACGTTTAAACACCTTTCTGTTTGGGTGTGAGCACTGCTGCTTTATCAATAATGACTCATATTCCCATCCAATCCTCATCCCATTTCCCACTCCAACTCACACTTCGTAAGCAGTGGTCCACTCAAACACTCCCTAAGAAGCGCTTCACACTTGCTCAGAAGTGCTCACTTAAAAGTGGTCCGACGAACCCTCACGAAAGTGCCTCACACCCACTTGATTGTCTGCTCATCTGGGATCGCCTGCCCATCATCCGCCTCCTCTTCGTCATCACTCACGCCTCGTGCTACAGGAATACCTCCCCCCTTGCCCCCAGGCCGCCCTGCCCCGCCTGCTGTCCCACCCTCCGGGGATGCAGCTGATGGAGGTGCTCCTGGGCCCGGGCCTCGAGGGGGGGGAACAAGCGCTGTGGGATTGATGGAGAAGCGGTCATCTTTGGGTTGGCCAGCGGGCTTGAAGCTACCCGACAGCTTGATGCCTGGCTCGGGTGGGGGCGCAGGTTCTGCATAAATGATAGCATACATAGATAGCATGTGTGATACAGAACGTGAGGGTGTGAGAAGTGTGCAAACTACAGCATGCAGTGCTGCAAGATGATGGCGACTCTGCACAAGTGATAACGTGCATGAAAGCAAATGCGAGGGCGTGGTAAGTGTGCATAAGTATGCGCTAAGTATGGTATGCAGCGCTAGGAAGGGTACCATGGTGCAATGACAGAAAGTGGAGGAGAAGTATGGCAAAAATCCTCTGTGTGTATATGTGTGTGTGCGTGTGCGTGTGTGCGTGCGCACGTGTGTGTGTTTGGAACACAAAACTTTATCTTCCTTGAAAAGAATTGGCCTGTTTGGAGAGGACCAGGATGGACCTGTAGATGACAAGTTGCCCCCACTCATTAAGCATTGCCCCCACTCATTAAGCATTGCCCCCACTCATGAAACGTTGCCCCCACTCATTAAGCATTGCCCCCACTCATTAAGCATTGCCCCCACTCATTAAACATTGCCCCTACTCATTTAACATTGCCCCTACTCATCAAACATTGCCCCTACCATTAAACATAAGCGGTGTGGGGCTCAACAAGACAGAAACAGTCAGAAAAGTGAGTCAGCACAAGGCGGCTTTGGACATTCTGCAAGAGGCATCTTAGCGTGGTGGCAAGTCAAAGTGTGTGATGGACAGGGCCCGCTACTAAGTGCATGGTGCACAGGGCCCATTACTAAGTATGTCATGTAGAGGTCCCCACTTCTAAGTGTGTGATGCACAGGGCCCACTTCCAAGTGCATTGTGCACAGGGCCCACTTCCGAGTACGTTATGCACAGGGCCCACTACTTAGTGTGTGATGCACAGGGCCCGCTGCTGCTTTGCTCCAGTAAGCGTGTAGGCACATGCTGGTCCCACAGAAACTTGAACTGATTCTACAGGACAGTGATTGTACAATGAAACTGTAGAACAGACACAAAATTGAGGGGCCTCAGGCAAGCAGCCAGCACCCCCCAAAAGCGTTCTTTTTGAAGGACTGTTACCATTGGCTCCACCCGTGCACATACAATTAGACAAGATATGTGCGCAACGCAGCACCTGAAAAGTACATGGCAAAGCAACAGTTGGCCCAGAAGCGCACCTTGCTTTGCTGTGCTGGAGGCTTTGGCATTGAAGGCAAACGTTTCTTGCTTCAAAGCTTGGAGTTTATCTGACGTGTACTCTCCTGTGTGTGTTTGTGTGTGTGTGTGTGTGTGTGTGTGTGTGTGTGTGTGTGTGTGTGTGTGTGTGTGTGTGTGTGTGTGTGTGTGTGTGTGTGTGTGCGCGCGCGCGTGTGTGTGAGTCGCATCCGTGCGCGTGCAAGCATGAGCTAAGAGCTCTCTTTCAACCCAATTCCTTGTAATGGGACACCAATGAGCTAGTATTGGACTGTGGACAGGACTGGACTGGAATCACTGGCCAACGAGTCTTTTCCTTTCATATTTCATTTCTGACAATGTCATCCAAAGCTGGGTACAGAATTCTGTATGCAGCATCCTAGTTTGTTTTCCTTGTTTTCCATTGGGTCGAGAATGCTTGCACAATTCAAGCGTGCAGGAGGCCTTAGTTCAGCTTGCACACAGTGTACCCTCAGCCCTTAGTCCTTCAACCCATGCGTAAAACTCGGTCTTCCCACCATACCATCATCGACGCCATAAATGCATCAACTCCCATGCATCACCTCCCAACAAATCATCAACGATGCCTTAATCGCACTACATTTACAACAAAAGGCAGCACTGGTTGGGATGATCTGCATCATTGCCTAGGATTGCAGGAAACAGGTTTTCCATGCTGAGCAAGGTTTTCAACTCTGAACTCTACCGCGACAGAGCACCAGTAATATGACTGGCAGGTATTGCTTTCTCCAAAATCAGGGCACGAGCGGGTAGCGCATTGACGCTGTAAATTGAAGTAAAGATAAGTGTACCAAGTTTTCTCAGGCTTGCAGGGGCAGCACCTGATCATTCTGCAATTCTCTTTGATTGGCTTGCTTAATTCAAAAAGCATTAAGGTGTATGTGGAGAGTATTGCAGTGCTGCTGAGAGGCATGAGTGAGCAGCCATGTACATGCTCTCAGGTTGTGCTGTGCCCCTTGGGTGCATGCAAAAAATAGTGGATGTGTGAGCCTGTTTGCACGAAGACATGATGAAGAAAAAAGGCATTGCATTGACAACTGCCCTTGAGCACAGTGTGTGCTTCTGAATTCCACATATTAGAAGGTCCAGAGCAAGAAATGCACAAGTGCCAATCATTCAAGTTCACTAGTACCTGTCCGTCATGCATTTAGTGTTCTCAACTCCCAGTTTCATTGGTTTTGGAGGCTATTGAAGTGTGTGTGTGTGCGCGCACGCAGGTGCGCGCATGTGTTTGCGCATGTGTATGCGCATGCGTGTTACTGAGCCGGTTGATATTACCCACCTGCACCTGTCCGCTGGCTTGCAGACGTGACCACTGGCAGCTCGGGCAGCGGCACCGCTGCACGAAACTTGGATTTGCTCCTATCCTTGTCCTTTTTCTTGCCCATGATGGGCCTGCCTGCATCCTCGCCTTCAGCATCTTCTCCAAAACTGAGCAAACTGGGCTTGCTGGCAACACCCGCTTTGGCCGGTTTGGGTGCGGGTGCTGCAGGCTGCTGCTGCTGCTGCTGTGGGGGGCCTTTCTGAGCTGCGGGCTTCACTGCTGATGTATCATCTTCCTCATCATCCAGGGCTAATTTTGAACGAGGCCTGAAGTTCCGCTGCTTGCTCATCGTTTTTGTAATACCTAATGCTTTTGTGTGACTAAATTTAGCAGGGTTCCTATGCTTGATCAGTTTGATCAGATTACTGAAAACAGCGGCAATTCCCACAAGTGACAGGACCTAAACCAAGCAAAATACAATTTGAAATTATTTCTAATTTATTTTCTAGGAGAAGGCCTTTGAGCAAGCATAAATGTGAAACAGACTTGTTGATTTCAGTCAACAATGTCGATGAGGAAGAATGATTCTTGAGCTGTCTAGCTAACTGAATGAATTGAGTTACATGCTTACACCTCAAGAAGAGCACTATTCAGCCCAAGTCCGGCTGCTGCTTGCTCGGCTGAAGAGGCACCAATAGTTTAACAAGATTTAGATTGAGAATTTTAAACCTTAACTGTGTGTTTCCCCTTGTCACGCGTTCCTGTCGTGGCCTGCTGGTCTAAATTTTAGATCACCAGCCAAAACCGGGCCTCGCCTCTCGCCCGTCCCTCTTTTCAATTTTTAAGTAGGCCCACTCCGCCATGAAGCTGTTGGAGGTGTCTCGGACGCTGCCCATCCCTGAGGGGGTGACGGTGGAGGTGAAGGGCCGGCATGTGCGCGTGAAGGGGCCTCGCGGCACCCTGCAACGTGAGTGGAAAGTGTGTTTGTGTGTGTTGATTGGGGTGGTGAATCCTTCTGGGCTGTCTGCTGCTGGGACCAGACAGTCTCCATTCACACTGTCAGGACCAGCGCATGCAAGCAGGCAACCAAGGTTTTTCAGCTGCCAGCCTGCTTCAACAGCACTGTCTGTACATGATGAGGGCTGTCCTGCCCATGTTTTCATGAGCTTGTTGGTGCATAGGGACAAGTATGTGTGCTGTATGGGCATTAACTAACCCCCCCTCTCAGGAGCCATGGTCCACCCCTCCATTTCCTCCTCCTCCCCACCGCAGGCGAGTTCACGCACATGACCCTGGACATGTACCTGATTGAGGAGAAGGGCCAGAAGAAGCTCAAGGTGGACCTGCACTCCGGGCGGCGCAAGCAGCTGGCTTCCCTGCGGACTGTCGTCTCGCATGTGCAGAACCTCATCGTCGGCGTCACCAAGGGCTTCCAGTACAAGATGCGCCTGGTGTACGCCCACTTTCCCATCAACATCAACATTGAGGGCGGCACCACCCTGGAAATCCGCAACTTCCTGGGCGACAAGCGTGTGCGGGTGGTGAAGATGCTGCCCGGCGTCAACGTGGCCCGCTCCGAGGGCGTGAAGGATGAGCTGACCATCACAGGCAACAGCGTGGAGAACGTGTCCCGCAGCTGTGCCCTTATCAGCCAGCAGTGCAACGTCAGGTGTGTTTTCTGCGGGGTGGGGTTGGTTCTCCTTCAAAAACGCCCACCAGAAACAACAACAGCAGCAGCAGCAGCAGTGACAGCAGCAACTACAGCAACGGCAGCAGGCTCTCTAGGGGTGCAATTGGGCATGCCGAAGTGTGCCATGCATGCATGCACTCGCATGCAGGAATGGATGCCGCACGAGCAAATTGTAGTTGCATAATGACTTCGGTGCATGCACGCTTCAAGGATATGTGCCATGATTGAGGATGCTTGCGTTGGACAAACGTGGGCAGAGTGTGCTTGCACTCTCTGAGTGCATTTGAATTTGCATGGATTTTCTCTTGCCAAATGCAGAGTAATGCCAGCGCAAAGCATGCATTGCATCCCAAATGTAGTGCTTAATGCATGCTGCAATCTTCTTTGCATCATGAATCGATCATACGCTCCTGGTCAAATTTGTCTGGTAGTGTTGTTTCGGGAGGGAGCGCTCATGTACATGCACCTAAACCCTAATTCCTTCACGTGAGTTCGGGAGAAAGATGGAAAGTCGCAGCATCTTCCATGGAGGTTGTGGAAAAGGTCAGAGCAGAGGCCAGGGGCAGATGTGAGCTTCCTGTATCACCTGTACATTGTTAGCCAGCTAAGGCTTGACGACACTCCCAAAGCCAAGTGGCTAGGTTGTGAGGATTGTGAAAACTGACGGTGGTGGCAGAACAGGGTGCAAGAGTTAGGCTGGGCTGGCCTGGGTTGACGCTGTTGCAGCTCTTGCAAGCCTGGTGTACACAGACCGCTGCACACACAAGCGCACACTCAAGCACATGCACGCGCATGCATGCATACACTAACTGTGCGCACATATTCGCATGCAAAACACGCGCACATACACACACGCGCGCATGCACACATGCTCGCTCGCTCGCGTGCAAATGCATACTTGCATGCATGATGGGATAAAGGAGCTGATGATACACAATGATCATCACAGAGGAAAGGTTGGATAGGATTGGGCAAAGTCTGGGACAAAGGCAAACTCAGTTGTGAAAGCACATATTGGCGAAATTCCTGCTTCGAGCACAATCTGTGTTAGCAATTAGCCTTATGCCCATCCATACAATCTGATGTACAAGTTCAGATGTTTTTTTCATGGGATGTGATGTGATAAGTAGAAAAGGAGCTCCTCACGGCAGGACGCGAGAAGTGGAAGAAAATGGATGTGATGGCAACAGGGCATGACGCTCCTGTGTTTGCATTGTGCAACTACAGAAGCGCCCTCCTGCCTGTAGCTGATGCGCATGGGCGCTGAGAGTCCCGTTATTTTTGTCTGCTTAACTTTGCCTTGCATACTTGCTTGTGTCTCGCTGTGTTAAAAAAGGATGGGGACAGGCTGCTGTTTCAGACAGCGCTCAGCATCATCTCGTACCATCCACCAATCTCATGCTCACACCAAGCCCAGCAATTAATTTAGCCTTGATGTTTCCCCCTGTTTGTGACTGTATCACCCCTCTCTTGTCCATCGCTCTCCCATGTTCCCTTGTGGCCAATGCATTCTCAACCAATCCTTCTCCCTCGATGTTGTGCAGGGTACTGGACATCCGCAAGTTCCTGGATGGCATCTATGTGTCAGAAAAGGGCCTGGCTACCGCCAGCGATTAACTTGCTCAGCCCTGCTCGCGAACATAGATTAGCAATTTTATTTTGGCGCTGAGGCTTTAAATCAACGCAACCATGGTATGGAGGCTGGAGACTGTAATGCACGGTGGCTAATCCAAGGGCTGTGCACCTGCTCTGTAGCCATGCATGCCACAACAAAACCCCATATATAATTCACATCATGTGAGGGTAGGGCAGTGGCCATCCATTTGACTGAGCTCAACACTGCCTCCAGCTGGCTCGAAGTCTGTACAGGTCACAGCTCGATGTGATGTGCTGACTGTATAGGCAGGCAAATTGTAAACTACCCGAGGATTCCTATTAAGAGGTCTGCAGCCCAGTGCTCTTGAGGGACAGGCCTAGGAAAAATGTGCACATCTGGCTGGCATCAGATAAAGAAACTAGGTGCTACACAATTTTATCAGTTACATTTAGGTTAGATTCAGATTTACACAGGGGGACCTTCAAGGGTTTACAATGGTGGCCTACAGCCCGAGACTCTGGCTGATGGCAGCTGGTGAAACAAGCTCAACCAGTATCAAAAATTGAGACCAAGTCTGACACAAATCTAAGAAGTCTGTATGAGTCTTGGTTTAGGAAAGCATTGATCTCAGAATCAGTGATAGTATGATGGCAAGCCAAGAATGGAATAAAGTCAGCGTTTGAAGGCGGAGCAAACACACGCAAAGTCTTAAACATCTCCTCAAAAAGGTCCTTGTATCTCGTGCGTAGCTCACACACCTCAGTACATTTGCAAAAGAAAAGCACATGTTTTTCATCCTGGACTTCCCCACACTCACACTTATCACAGATACTTGAACCCCCAAGCCATTTACCAGACTCCACTCTCAAGTGATGAGCACGCAATCTAAATCTGCTAATGTTTCTCAAAACATGCTTGTCCAAATCCTTGAACAGATACGAGGGGATACAGAAAGGAGCACCTCTGGGACCACTCTCAGAATTCCCACACCACTTATGGTACGTCACTACCTTCTTGTTAACTGCACGAGGACAAAAAACATCGGCCCCTCTCCACACTTTCTGCTGTCTGTATCGCAAATCACCAATGAACTCTTGCATGGGGATTTTCTCAGCTCTCAGCATGTTCAAGGGTTTACAATGGTGGCCTACAGCCCGAGACTCTGGCTGATGGCGGCTGGTGAAACAAGCTCAACCAGTATCAAAAATTGAGACCAAGTCTGACACAAATCTAAGAAGTCTCAGCTCTCAGCATGTTCTGTTTGAACGAATCACCATTCCGCATCCCACCAAAAGCATTAGAGACTTCAGCAGCCCAGCAAGAGGAATCAAAAGAAGCCAGACTTAAATCAGCCCTCAGCACACGACGCAAGACTTCACTATTGGAGTCAAGCATGCTATTAAACAACTTGATGGAGGCACGGAACCAGAAGAACTGCAGAGGCTCCTGGCCACACTCTCTCAACACCGGCCAATTTGTAGTACTGTTCTTTACTCCAAGAATGCGCCTCAAGGAACACAGATGTCTTTTCTGCAATTGACTCTCAAACTCACTGCCTTCTCTCAAGTAATGAGTTCCCCACACCTGGCACGCATACATCCCAGCAGGAATGCCATACACCTTGGACAACCAGAGCATAGCATGAGGCCTGTTTTTCAGGTCATGACCCTTGGCAAACTCCGAAATCCTTCTCTGTGCAGCCATATAAGGCCGCACCGCATGCTCCTCAGCTACCTTAAAATCCATCTTTTTATCCAACAGCACTCCCAAATATTTGAACCTGTCCTTCTCTGGAAGGACCACTCCATCATACGTAAAAGGATTCTGCAGAGGAGAGACAGACGTAGTGTTGAAGTGCACCACCTCAGACTTAGCTGTGTTTACAGTCAACCCTTTTCTCTGGGCATACACACGGAGTCTGTCCAGCATCTTCTGCATTTCACCAGGGTCATTCGTAGTTAATCCAAGGTCATCAGCGTACATCATGTGGGACACACCATTCACTCTATCACCAGTCACAGCACCCTCAATGCCCTCACTTATCTCTCTGCCCATATCATTGATGTACAGAGAGAAAAGAAGGGGGGACAAAGAACAACCTTGCTTAACACCGTTCGATGGCTGCACGCGCGCCCTTTTCTCGCCATCCATTAGAATGTACTCATCATTATCATACATGTCTCTGATCACACTGAGCAGAGGAGTCGGCATTGCATTGCGCTGCAAGTGAGACCAAAGCTGCTGTCTGGGCATGGTGTCATAAGCTTGAGAAAAGTCAATGAAAGCAACGTGCAATCTGGAAGAATTCCGTGGCTTCAATTTTTTCGCAGCATGCTTGAGGTGCCTCAGAATGAACAGAGGATGCAGAGTGCTCCTTCCTGGAAAGAAGCCAAACTGCGTGTCCGGAATCTTTCCCTTTTTCATACACCAATCTGTCACCAGATTTTTCAGCACATTAGCATAAATCCTATACATGACACCGCTAACCGCAATCATCCTATAATTCCCAGGTTTCAGCACTTCCCCTTTTTTGTGAATGGGGCTCAACTTGGCAACCTTCCAGCACGCAGGCACTTTACTTTCAGTCAGCAACACTTTAAAAAGACGAGCCAACAGAGGCACCAGCACATTTACTTGTTTGGTTTTATTCCCACACTGCACTGGCAAGCACGCATGCTTAGGAAAAGGAATCGGGATCGCATCAAAGCCTGAAGAGGCACCAAGATTCAACTTCTGAAAATCACTACCCAACATACCTTCTAACACAGATACATCAGGGATCTCAAACTCATCAGGCTCAGGAGCCCACCCAGACTGCGCGCCCCGCCTGAGAAGGACCTCAGGTGGAAGGTTGCGCCGGCCCAGTGGCACAGCCATATCCCTCGCAGATGGGCGAGACTCTTCAAATGTCCTCTTTGCTCTGAAGTGTTTGTGTAAGTGATCATGCCAAGCTGGAGCAGGCACAGGGGTTGTGTGAGGCTTGGTGTGCTTTTTTAGTAAAGCGTGCACTGCCGGATCCTTCCGAAATAGCGTGTCCAAAAACAAATTCCGCAACTGTCTCGCGTGCCTTCGCTTCATCCTACGATTGCACCTCATACTCTCCCTCTTGAGAAATCTGCAAGCATGCCTGGCATCACCATGCTTCACTGCCTCAATGAAAGCCCTACGCTTCTCCCAACATTCTTCATTGAACCACACAGGGTTTAGAGGACCCTTTCTATTACGCTCACATTTAAAAACACACTTTGCTCGGGCTGACATGCCCACAGCTCTACTGCTCGCTGCCTGGATGATCAAAGAACGCACACAAAACGCCAATTTATCTACATCCCCAGACCTCTCTGCCTCATCAAACTGAGCCAGCAGTTCAGCATTGTCCCGAATGTGCTCAGCGTAAACTTGGGCCTTATCCTGCCAGAGGTGGGCGACGAGCTCAAATTGCTGGAAATGTTCTTTTCCACCAATATTTTCCAAATCTGACCATGCCAACCATTATATACCAACAAGAACTAGGTTCACCAAAAAATGAAGAACATTGGAGGACCCCAGATCACTCTCCTGGCCTCAGATCACCCTAAAATGGCCCACAGCTCCACCCTGGGACCATTTTTCATTCCCAAAATTTTGTATTTATAACACCTATATACATTGCTAACATCCTGCATATTCAAAATTAGGAAAGGAGATGGTCAAAAATTGACCTTTTTGGCACCCCTCATGCTGGATTTTCTCTAAGGGAAATGGCTGAAATTCTGTATCTCACCAACCACTGGATCTTTTCACTCCATTTTTTTTGCGATGATAGTTTTTTATTACAAGGACTCCAAATCACTTTTTATTACCCAATTTGATGCAGTTGGTGGTCAGATATGGAGTTTTTGGTGGTGAAAAATAGGGTTTACGTCTTGGCTAATAGCAGAAGTGGCCCCAATTTGCAGTTTTCAAACTCAGAAGCTATGGAAACTGACTAACGAGCAGTACATTTTGGTCCTAGGCACAAAAACTGCAAAGTGGGGCCACCATGCAAAGGGAACATTTCAAAAGGACCCCTTTTGGGGGCCTTCGTCACCTACCTCTGTTATCCTGCTGCCAACGCAACACTAACTTGTTGATACACTCTCCAGCTTTGCACACATGGTGTGGAGCATTCACACCTTCTCCACCCTCATCAGTCACTCTAAACACAGTGCTCAAGTCTGCGTGATCTGAGGCACGCGTGTCTTTCATCTCAAAACATTGTACGATTTTGAGCAGAGCCGGAGACAACAACACATGGTCTGGCCTACCTCTCTTATCACCAAAATGCCCAGTGAAAGAGGGGCCTACAGCCAGGTGGTTTGACTGCTCTGCCAGCCACACAAAGGGTTAGGACAGGATAGGGTTACATAGCTGTACCTGCCCATAAGGGTAGCTTAGCTGTAGCAAAAGGTGCCTGTAACCAAACCAAACTTGTGTAAAAGTCAACTGAAAGCCTTGAGCTGAGTTAGTCACAAAAGGTTACAAGGGTTTGGCCTACAGCCCAAGAATCTGGCTGATCGGCTGCTGGTGGAACATTTTCATCCAGCATCAAAGATTGAAACCAATTCTTTTCAAGGGTTACAAGGGGTTGGCCTACAGCCCGAAAATCTGGCTGATCGGCTGCTGGTGGAACATTCTCATCCAGCATCAAAAATTGAAACCAGTTCAGACAAAATTTTGAAAATCTGTGCGAGTCTTGATTTAGAAAAGCATTGACCTCGAAATCAGTCAAAATGTTAAAGCTCGCCAAGACAGGAATAAAATTAGTGTTTGGAAGCTGGGCAAGAGTATGTAATTTGCGCACAAACTTACCTCTACCAGACGTGCCATTTAAAATAAAAACACTCATCATAACACTGGTGCCCTGGAGCAGCGTGCTGCCAGAAACCCACCTGATCCACATGAACTCCCCTCTCATCTTCTGGTGAGGGAGACTCACGGCTCTTTGAGCCAATGTGTCTCTCTTTCCTTAATTGATGTAGGGAGAGTATTCTCTGCCTACGTAGCTTTTTCTTTTCTTTTCTATGTAATGGTTTGAAAAGATCAATGAACAGTCCTTGTATTTTCTGCGCAGCTCACACAACTCACAGCAATTGCCATAGAAAAGAACATGTTTACTGGACTCGACCTTTAATAAAATCAGTGTTTGGAAGTTGGGCAAAGGTTTACAGGGTTTACAAGGGGTGGCCTACAGCCCGAGACTCAGGCTGATCGGTTGCTGGAGACACAAACTCTACCAGCGTCAAAAAAAAAAATGAAACCAAGTCTGCTCGCCAAGAAAGGAATAAAATCAGTGTTCGGAAGTTGGGCAAAAGTATGTAATGGTTTAAAAAGATCAGAGGTGAACAGGAAAGCAGTGACTTACCATAATTGGCGTGGAAAACCTTTGAATAAAACAGCACACACACCCTTCTGTATCCCATCATATTTATTTAAGGATCTGGATGAAGGAGCCATGAGAAATGTGAGTAGGTTTAGGCTTCGTGCCCACTGCTTGAAGGTTGAATCCTGTAAGTGGTTGAGTGGTTCAAAAATTTGTGACAAGTGTGGATGTGCTGAAGTCCAGAACGAGAAACATGTTCTTTTCTATTGCAATTGCTTTGAGTTGTGTGAGCTGCGTAGGAAATACAGCCACAAAAAATGTCCGTGATCTCAGAAAATGGTTACAACGGGGTTGGACCTTTGGCCAGGTAGTTTGGCTGCTCAGTCTGCTCAACTGTTCCAACCGCACAATAAAATCCATGGGTTCGGCGATAACACGATAATTTTCAATAGTTAGCTTATGCAAGAGAAGAAAAGAAAAAAAAGAAAAGTCTACGCTTCTGATGCTTCTCACAGCCAGATTCTGGAACCGGGTGCTTCCAGTAACCCTCCAGATCCCCATTAGCTTTTCTTCTTTGTAGCTTTGTGGTGGAGGAGGCTCACGGCTCTTCTGAGCCAATGTGTCTCCTTTTCCTTAATTGATGTAGGGAGAGTTTCCTCTGCCTACATAGTTTTTCTTTTCTTTCTGCGCAGGCCACAGGCCGCGTGCATTAAGGAAAGGTCCCTTAACTAGCAAGCTAGCAAGGGCCTCGCCAGAGGTCCCTCAAAACTACACTAGCTACAGCTAGCCTAGGAGATGGAAAGATACTGAACTAATGAGGATCAGGCGGGTTGTTGGCCATGCCCCGAGACGCCCGGACTCTCCTTCTCCTTGTGTCCACCTCTGCGCGCCCAGTGACCCTCCCCCCTGAAGCCCCCTGTAAGCAAAGAGCATGTCTGGTATTAATGACAGTGGTTAGTCTCTGCATGGCATGACAGCTCAGCTTGAAAGCTAGGGATTTTGCTTTGTGTTTGGATAGGCCCAAATTGACAAGAGGTTTGATCATGTACTCATTGTAAATAGTGCCAGCCACACCAATCAGGATGATGTGTAGAGTCACTTTGTTGTTCCTGTTTGGATTCCTTGAGCTGCGGGCTTTAAGTCTGGTTATAGTGTGAGCATGTTGAGTTGCTGCAGTTTCTAAAGTGATGAAGGGGTTGGTGTCTGGACAAAATTTCAGTTCAACAAGGTGAATATTTCTGTCTTGAGGAGGGATCTTAGAAGGATCAAGGTAAACTTGTCTGCCTGGGATAGATCTCACAAAGATAAGATCAGGGCGGCTCTGGTGCCGAGCAGAGGAGCCAGTACCATTAGGAAAAACCCAGTTTGGAATGGCTCGTGAGATGTTTTCTGGGACTTGTATCCCCTGATCCAAGAGTCTCTCATTACGGCAGGCATCCATACCAATAAGGGACGAGCTGAACCTGCCTTTGCTAAGGGCTTTAACACAGAAGCTAAGGCCAACATGGTGTCTGTTGGTGTGCATACCACTCATAGTTGGGTTTGGACATCTGAGGACAACATGATTAATGCTGTCCATATCTGATGATATCACACAGCGGGCATCTTCCATCGGTGGAAGACCTATTGAATCTAATGGCATGCTTTTGTGTGTAGACTGTCCCTGTGCGGTATTTGACTACATGTATCTGTTGTTTAAGAGTAATCTTAGGAGTAGACCAGAAGGAGTTACTGATTTCCTTGTTAGCAAGCTGACAGGTTGGGTTGTGAGCTTCTATATTGGCAGTGGTGATTGGGGAAGTGGGTTGTATGGCATGGTTGAGCCTCTGCCAGCTATTGTAATGGTAGCAAGAAATATCAGCAGAGCCTAGCTTGTGCTTTTTATGCATGTGTAATTTAAGTTTGTCGATCAGGTTGTTGAGGTAGTTGGTTGGGAAAGCGTGGGAGCGGTGCAGGCTATCATTTTGTCCGTGTGAGGTCTTCAATGAGAGCCAGAAAAAATTGTGGAATGGGTCCCAGGCATGTGGGAGTTCAATATCTGTGGTGGCTGTGAGGGCTGCAGACCGTGCGCAGGCGTCAGCCCCCTCATTGCCAATGATGCCAGAGTGGGCTTTGACTTAAGGTTCTACAAACCTTCACTCCACTTCTACAAAGCTTTGTAGAAATGAATAGGATGAGGGGAGTGCTCTAATATGGTTGATATAGCACGAATGAGCTATGCATGGAGGTGATTCCTCATCTGCATAGGATTAAGGGTTTGTTTAGAAATTTGGGAGAGGCGGGATGCACTATCAGAGGCAATGTCAGTTTGCCCTTGTTGGAGTGCCACAAGAATACCTGCTAGTTCTGCTCTGTTGATTATATTTGCAGGTCCACGGCCATTGGGTTAAGTTTATGTGCAGCTGCAAGTGTTGGGAGGGTGGACAATTGTCACACGGTCCCTTCCTGGTATGTAAACACCTGAACCAGAAAGTGGTGGGGAGTCATCATCTTTGTTCTTAATTACACTGCCATCAGTGTAGGTGATTTCTTTCCAGTCTTTGATCTTAGGTGTGAACACCTTTTTGTAGTTGGCAGGTATGAAAGCTGCCCTAGCCTGAGGGCACTTGTGTGAACAGCTGTGTGTGTCAGGGGGAAGTGATTGGAATTTCTTTTTCCAGGTATTTGATGCTAGGTGTTGGTGGGTACGCAGTGGCGTGGCAGGATTTGGACGATCCAGGGGTAGCCAGTGACCTTCTGGAACATTTTGATTGAGGAGGTGAAACCAGTCTTTGTTTACGCTATCAAGCATTACTCTGGCATTAAGATTCCACACGACAATTAGTTGCATAGGATAAGAAGGTGGGGAAGGGTTGGAGATGGTATCAAACCAGTGTTGTGATGCCTGGAATTGGATGTTTTTGGTAGGAAATTTGGCAAGCACTTTTGCAAGATCTGGGTAATGGTTCAGCCAGCTCATATAAGCGATACAGCTGAAGCCTCTCCAGTGGGGCAGGAGCATGAAGGTAGCAACTGGTTCTGTTGTTTGGAGGGAGGAGTGCACTGCGTGGCGCAGGAGCCTAAACATTATTCCATCATCATGTGGCGGATGGCAGAAGGAGAAGCCATTGAAGCGTACAGAGAGGGCGTCTGTGTGTGCTCCAAAGACCTGGTCCTGGCAGTTTGTGCTGAAATAAGTGTTGTAGGTGTCGTCAAGTTCAAGAGGGTTGGAAAACCTCTCTATTGAGACCATGCACCATTTATGCAGGGCTGATCGGATGTGGGGAGGTGTGATCAGCGTGTTAGAATTGTGGAGCTTTTTGCTCTTGGCTGAGAGTTTTTTTTTGTTGAGCCTTTTGACGAGAGAGCAGTCCCATAATTTCAGTTTCTGAATCCTGAACAGGTGGCTGGATGGTGGCATGGATGCCTGCCCCTCTGGCTGCTTCGAAGGCTTTGAGCAGGGTCTTGAGCCTATCTACAGTGAGCATGCCAACGCACTTGCCATTGGCATTGTAGATACAAGCGCATTCAGAGGTGGTTCCCTCTGGCGTTTGTGCCGACATTGCGACCTCATCAGGTCGGTCAGGGTGAAGACTTTCCTTCATGAGGTCAACGCTTCTAATGATAATATCACATTGCCATGTTGGCATGATATCTGTCTGGGGGTTGGTAGCTTGGAAGTCAAAGGTGACATTTTTGCGAATGGTGCAGCCAGTAGTTGAGAGCCATGGAGAGTCAGATAGGCTCTGGGGATTGCCTTCAAAGCCTTGGTTGACAAGATTGTCCAGGTCTACCTCATCGTCCAAGGGGTCTACTGTGTGTTCCAGCATTTCCTCCTCAAAGGCTTGCACATAATCATGCAGATCTGGATGCATTTGTAACATATCAGCACTATACATGAAAAATATCTGCTTGCAGTACCTTACTGGGTGTGGTGCTGTTGCTGCGCAATAAAGCATTGTAAAACCTAACTGCTGCGCAAAACCAATAAAACTGTAAAGGTTCACGACCACACTCACGCAATACAGACGAATTAGGAGTGGTGCGCTTTACCCCAAGGATACGCTTCAATAAGCACAGGTGCACAATTTGCAAAGGACAGTCCATTTCAGCTCCTTCTTCCATAAATCTAATGCCCCAAATCTGGCATGCATACATGCTAGCAGGGAGAGCATATGCTTTAGTCAGCCAGAGCATGGTATGCGGCCTGTCTGTCAGGCGGAGCTCAGATGTGAATTGCCTAATCCGTCTACAACCAGCTAGGAAAGGGGCACACATGTACTCAGCAGTGGCTTGCGGGTTGCGTTGTTTTGTGAACAGCGTGCCCAAATATCTAAAGGAAACCGTACAAGCCAAACAAACTCCACCTAACGTGAAAACTGGCACGTTATCGCCCCTTGAATTAAAGTGCACGATCTCAGACTTGGCAGCATTTACCACCAATCCTTTCCGCTGAGCATACGCATGCAGCCTATCTAGCATCATTGGAGCTGATCAGGGAGGTTACTAGTGAGGCACAAATCGTCTGCATACAGCATGTGAGTGACTCACATATCACTAGTGCCTGTAATAATGAGATAGTCCATGATCTCAGAAAGAAATACATCTGATTGGAGTCTTGCTCAAGAGAATGACGAATGTCCTAATTGCTAACCCAGATTAATAATAATAAAAAACGGTAGGACCAAGGGAAACTCTCGCCTGTGGAGAATTCTCAAAGAAGAGATGAGCATACTTGTTCCGAAGACCACAAGTACTAGCTCAATTGCAAAGGAAAGGATTCACATATATCACAGTGACGAGAAATATTTAGCTGCACATGCCTTCTCAAATCCAAGTTAAGAAATCTAGTGGCCTTTTAAAGGAAAGGAAAGCGTTACAGGGTTACAGGGGAAAAAGGAGGCTTCCAGTCAATACGGCTGACTGCTAGCCTGTTCATAAAAAAGAAGAAGTTCATGTAAAAACGGATAAAGCTTGTTGTTGTCTAAATGCAAAAGTTGTGACTCTCCACACCATCCTTTTGGGTGTTGGTGGGACCTGCTACACTGAGCACACCCTTAACCAGTTTAAACAACTGGGACTTGACCACCAACGCGCCAATAAACTCGCTCGCAAACTTCATGCCCATTCTGTCATGTATGCCAACAGGCTTGTTGCCACTAGGCGTGCTATTGAAAACAAGGATACTTCTTGCAGGTTATGGAGCCGGGTGCTTCCAATAACCCTCCAGATCCCCGTTAGGTAATTCTTTTTGTAGTCTTTGTGGTGGAGGGGACTCACGGCTCTTTTGAGCCAATGTGTCTCCTTTTCCTTAATTGATGTAGGGGGAGTTTCCTCTGCCTACGTAGTTTTTATTTCTTGTTTGGTTCATGAAGCAAAACACATGAAAAGACTGTAAATGGTGAATGGCAGGCAAGTGAGGTGCCACCTGAGAGGAAATATGAGATAGAAAGAGGGGAGTGCCAGAGAAGAGGGAAGCATATTTATGCCGGAGAGAACAGACCTGGGGGTGAGCACACTTGAAAAGAACATATTGTTCATCCTGCACATCATAATGGGTATCACAGAGGTCACAGACAGGAGGAATAGCGTCATCCCATGAAGCTTGCTCAACTTTCAAAGTATGGATACGGAGATGGAAATGGGCCACGCTATTTATGACGTGCTTAGGTAAGTCCAGGAAAAAGTATTTAGGCAAAATGTAAGGAGAATAAGTGACATGCGCGTTCTTTGTTGGAAGTGCACACCAATGATGATAGGTGAATTTTTGCTGTTAAGGTCTCGAGGATGGTAAGAGAAAAACTGTTGCCAGTATGTTAGGCAACGAGACCTGAGATTAACAGCTAGCTGACTCAAGTCCACAGGGTCAACTGAACGTATTTTCTGCTGGAAACTGCGTGCATGATGTAAGCCATTCATGGTGGACAAAAGGTGTGTACTCCAGCGAGAGGGACCTGGCACTGAGAGAGATATCCGCATGGAAGACTTTTTGGAGGAGAACTGTTGCGAATTGCAATGGATGAGAGAATTGTAAAAAGCGTGAGCAGGCTCTGAACCAGTTGAACTAGATAGACTCACACTCACGCAGTACACTTCAAGAAGGACTGGAGGTTCTGACCCCCAACATGGATCTCAAGAATCTCAGAAGCCATTCCTGAATGCTTGTCTATCTCAAATACCTAACTCAGATACCTTTTGCTACCTGGGGATGCAGTTTGACAAACACATCAATCTGCACAGTGCTGCTGAGGAAGCTCTCAAACACTGCCTGGCAGGCATGGCTCGCGTGTGTACTTTTGCCCATCAACATCAGATTACACACTGCTTACATGCCTACTTATGGCTCTTCAAGACGTATGTCACACCAACAGGAATGTATGCAGGTCAGGGGCCACTGCATATCTTCAACAAGGGACAGAGATGGATGATTGCATCCAGAAATGGCCTCTGAAATTCTTGAGATCCATGCTGGGTGTAAGAACATCAACTCCTTCCTGGGATGTCCTCCGTGAAGGTGGAATCGAACCTATCCAATTCAACTGGTTCAGAGCCTGTGCACACTTTTATGATTCTCTCATCCATTGCAACAGCGCTCTACTTCACAAGGTTTTTCACGTGGACACCTCCCTCAGCCCTTGGACTTCCTCCTGCTGGACATCCCATCTATTGTCTGCCATCATGATGAATGGCTTACATCATGCTCATCATTTTCAGCAAAAGTACACTCTGCTGATTCTTTGGACTTGAATCAGCTTGTTGTGGATCTCAGGTCTCGCATATTGGAGACAATTTTCTGGTTACGACCCACGAGACACAAACAGCAAAAAATTTCACTATCGTCACTGGTGTGCTCTCCCAACCAAGCCTGCACACGTTACATATTTTCCTTATATTCTGCCCAAATATTTCTACTTGGATTTACCTAAACACATCGTCCGCAGTGTGGCTCAATTTCGCCTTCGTGTCCATACTTTGAAAGTCGAGCAGGCCACATGGGATGATGCTATTTCCCCTGCCTGTGATCTATGTGATACCCAAGATGATGTGCAGGATGAGCAACACGTTCTTTTCAAATGCACTCATCCCCATGTTTGTTCTCTTCGGCTTAAATATGCTTCCTTATTTCCTGGTCCTCTCCTCTCTTTATCTCACTCTTCCAATAGCGTGGCTCCATACATACCTGGCATTCACCATGTACAATCTTATCATACCTCTTCTTTCTTAATCAAAGCAATAACAAGCCTTTTCCTTATCTACATAAATTATTGCTTTTTAATGAGCAGGCTAGCAGTCAACCGTTTTGACTGGAGGCCTTCTTTTTCCTGTGACCTTCCCGCAACCCTATCCTATCCCATCCTTAGCACAAAATGAATTGAGAAATAATTAATAAGAAGAGTGGTGTACAAGGTGGAGGAAGCAGACAAATACATCGTTTCCATCAGGCTTTTCTTCTTGGTTTTCGCAGCGTGGCTCGGTTTAGACTCCGCATTCACACCCTTCGCTATGAGACAGCAACTTGGAATCACAGCTCTTCCCCAAACTGTGACCTTTGTGAGGCTGATGATGATGTCCAGGATGAACAACATGTCCTCTTCCATTGCAAACATCCCCAGGTGGTCTCTCTCCGCAGGAAATATGCTCCCTTGTTCTCACAGGTAGAATCTCATGATGTGTCTGCTTTTTGAACCAGAACAACAACAAACTTCCTTATTTCCTTCATGAATTGATTGCCTTTTATGAGCAGGCTAGCAGTCGCACTTCTTGACTGAAGGCCTTATCCTTGCAGACATTGTAAACCTTGCGAGGCGCTGTAGTCGTGCAAGTCGAGCAGCCAATGGGCTACCTTGCTAAACTCAAAAGTGAAGGGGCGTGGGGGGGTGCACAAGCAGAGCCACAAAACAAGCTCCAGTTAGAAGATGACGGCGCGTTTCCCAAGCTTGTGGAGCAGGAGACAAGAGAAGAGCTGTGCCCCCCTGTGCCCCTGACCCCTGTTAAGGATGAGTGTGCTTTGGCTGACACTATCAAATCCAAGTTGGATGACGCTTTGTCCGAATTGAAGGCTTGGCGCCTGGAAAATGAGAAGATGAGGCACACACATCCATTCTAGCAGTCTCTAGGCGGGGCATGGACTAGGTTAGCTGCGGGCTTGCCATGTAGGTCTTTGGCAGGCTCGAATTCTGGCTCCGGGCATGCATGTGCCTGTCATGGCTGCTGTGTGCTGTCATGAACGTGCTCTATCATGTGCCTTGTACCGGTTGGCCCGAGGTTGTACGTTTTGCAGCCGCATGTTAATGCCAATGCAGACTTTGTGGTTCCAGAGTGTTTTGAGTGTAGGCCAAAATGTATTTCATGGTTCTCCAGCTTGACCTTGCCCATTCCGTATTGGATTTGTGTGTGGAACAATATGTTGAGCACTTTGAATGAGCAAAGCCACACGTATCTTGCATATGCAAAACACAGCACTTGAACAAAACGGAAACAAGCACAGCATGGCGTACGGCAGTTTTCTTTTTAAACTTCTTGTAGAAGCTTGTCTACTTGTTAACCTTGTGATAGCTGGTTGAGAATGTTTCACCAGCAACTGATCAGCCAGATATTCGGGCTTTAGGTTAACCAATGTAAAACCCTAATGTATTGTAAGGTCAAATCTGACGTAACCTTGTCATGGTACTGCTGTAGTCGGAACAAAACGACTTGTAGCCAGGTGCTTAAGGCGAATATTGCGCAGTAACTTTAGTCTTCTTGGCTTTCAATTAGAGCCTGAGCAGTTAACAAGAAGGTAGTGACGTACCATAAGTGGTGTGGGAATTCTGAGAGTGGTCCCAGAGGTGCTCCTTTTTGTATCCCCTCGTATCTGTTCAAGGATTTGGACAAGCATGTTTTGAGAAACATTAGCAGATTTAGATTGCGTGCTCATCACTTGAGAGTGGAGTCTGGTAAATGGCTTGGGGGTTCAAGTATCTGTGATAAGTGTGAGTGTGGGGAAGTCCAGGATGAAAAACATGTGCTTTTCTTTTGCAAATGTACTGAGGTGCGTGAGCTACGCACGAGATACAAGGACCTTTTTGAGGAGATGTTTAAGACTTTGCGTGTGTTTGCTCCGCCTTCAAACGCTGACTTTATTCCATTCTTGGCTTGCCATCATACTATCACTGATTCTGAAATCAATGCTTTCCTAAGGTTTCCTAGGTTTTACAATGCTTTACTGCGCAGCAACAGCACTACACTCAGTAAGGTACTGCAAGCAGATGTTGAAATGAGCAGTCTCTCCCATAAATGTTGGACTTCAGAATTTTTGGCTGCCTGCACAGGCTTGGACAGGTGCAACGTGTTTACTCATTGTGTTCGGTCAAGGCAGCCTATAGCCATGAGGGAGTTTGTTGTTGATCTGAGAAAAAGGCTGCGAGGTGTGTGGAATGCTGATGCCTTGGCAGAACATGGTGACCACACAAACAAATTAGCCAAATATCATCACTGGATGGCACTTCCTTTGAGACCCTTGTCTGTTCATGGTGCGCCCTTTTCTGTCCCCAGGTATTTGCATCTTGATTTGGGCAAGCGCACGCTAAGAAACATAGCACGTTTTCGCTTACATGCTCATAATTTAAGAGTTGAGACATCACTTTGGCAGGAGCACACATCAACTTGTGATAAATGTGAACAAGGACTCCAAGACGAAAAGCATGCCGTGTTCCTTTGTTCTTGCGCTTCTGTGTGCTCTCTTCGAAGGGATTATGCACAGCTATTTTCTGACTTCCCCTCGTCTTATAGAATTTTTCTGGACGACTCAGGCACTTTCTACTATTCTCAAGCTAGCTCTGAGGATGCTATTCATTTCTTGCAGAAGCAAACAAATGACACTTATCATTTTATTTCCGATCTCATGGATATTTTTTGTGCAGTTGGAACAGTTGAGCAGACCGAGCAGCCAAACTACCTGGCTGAAGGTCAAACCCCATTGTAACTCATTTCCTAAACCAAGACTCATACAGACTTCTTAGATTTGTGTCAGACTTGGTCTCAATTTTTGATACTGGTTGAGCTTGTTTCACCAGCTGCCATCAGCCAGAGTCTCGGGCTGTAGGCCACCATTGTAAACCCTTGTAGAGCCTGAGCAGTTAAACTCCTAGCTTCACAAACCTTAACAGCCTCGGGTCTTCATTTTGCTTTCCTCCTGGAGCAACCTTTTTTACAACAAGCCAGTGTCCAGGATGTTTCTGATTCCCTCTTGCAACACAACAACAAGCTTTTCTCGTTTGTTTCTGAGCTTATGGACATTATGTTGGCTGGCGAGGACCAGTCACAGGCCGATCAGCCGAACAGTCTGGCTGAAGGTCCCCCTGTGTAAATCTAAATCTAAATCATTTTGCTTTCCTCCTGAGGGACCTTCATATGATTTTCATGATGAAAATTTGCAGCAAGCCTAGGTATATGTTAGCTCCCCTTTCCGCAAGGTAGGAGCATCCAAGAATTATTTCAAACGGAAAAACTTAGCATTCTGGAGGTCTTTGGGAATGTCTTTTCTTTTAGCTCTCAGGTCTTTTCAATTGGGTCAATAATCTATTCTACGCGCTCAAATTTTTCCCACATGCAGCAAAAAAAGCTTTGCATGGTATGACATCCCATGAAACAATTGCTCATCAAAAATGCAAACACAACCACAACAGACAATTTCTTTGCTTTGAAGAGGGAGGAAAGTTGACAACAATTGCAGAACAGAACATACAGCCTAGAAAGAAGCCAGCCTCCTCATCAACATTGTCTATGGTGACAGAACTGCATCCTTTCCTCTCTGAGCAACCCAGCAAGTATGTAGGCAAGGTTTGTTCTATTCAAGGGCCAAAATTGAGGATGCAGGCCACCGCAGAGCTCCTAATAGGCATTGGACTCCAAAGCTGGCACAATTACGGGAGCTGCCTGAGTGCAGCTACCTGCACAGCTTGCACACTGCTTCAAGCTCTTCTCATGGTGGCCCTTTTCACCTCCTGTGATCCCTTGGGCGTTTTGTAACGAGGTGATCAAAGGAGGGAGGTGATCAAAGGGGGGAGGTGATCGAAGGAGGGAGCCCGTGCAAGAGGGACAGATAGCACACATCCTTGCGTGCAAGACACTCCCAACTGAGATAATCCAGCAGCCTCCTACCCTATGCACTGCTTAGAAAGCAAGCAGGCAAAGGTGGGAACAAGTTTACTTGTAGCAAGGTGCAGGATTATTGGCCAGTTTCTAGCTACCCCCACATTCAACTGCCCCTGACATATCAGCCCCCCACACTATACACACACATACACACGCTAACACACACACACGCTAACACACACATACATACGCACACACGCCACCAGCAAATGGGCTAAATTCCACAGGCAACATGCCATCATGCACGGAATCTTAGACCAACAGCGCTGCTGGCGCAGCACGGCATACAAGCGCTGTCAGCGAGCACTCTCAGACACTCAGCTTTGCCACTGCCACTGCAAAAGCATTGCCAGCGAGCACTCTTAAGACACCACAGCGTTGCCGCTGCCAAAGCCTGGCTGCAAGTACCGGTACTCTCCGTTCTCGCCGATGCCGAAGCCACGAGGGTCGGGGTACACGTTCTCCAGCAGCTGGCCCTTTTCGGGCTTGGGGGAGTTCTCTGCAAACTCCACGGAGGCCTCCACCTGTACATGCGTGCACACCACCAAGGAACACACGGAGTCTGCAACTAGAAGTGCAAAAGGCCGAGGGTTTGCAGACTCACAACTGCTTCATACGAAAAGCAGCTTCAATGTACTCAGCGAGCTTTTGAGGATTGAGACCAGATTGATGGTGGGGAACCCGCTTGCTGAGGCCCTGGAAGTGCTTAAACTGTAGAGCAGGCACTGGGATTCCTGCCAGAAAGGTAAATAAAAGCAAGGCGTTCATGCATTCCCTTCAGACTATTTTGCCATCCTTGTAACAGAAAAGGGGCACATGGTAAGGTTTTGCAGCAAAGCCAACATTTGCCAGTGATCCACAGAATCTGCCTGAACTAGGAGTACAAATTTTGTACCAGGCTTGCGGCGAGATTCCTCTACTTCCTTGGCATACACCAAGCTTGCAAAGAAGACATGCTCACAGCCAGCCTGGTGCAGCAACTCGACACTTGTAATATATTAAGTTGCACAGCCAAAAAGTTATGCTGCTCGGACTGGGGATTTGCACTGCATGGCTGTGTGAGTGGGTGAAATGGAGGAGACAAGGCAGTATCTTGGAGCTAAGTTCATCCCTACAATCACACCGTCTGTTTGAGGTTGAGATGCAGCTCTCCAATGCAATGTTTTGCCATAGGGGGTTATCTGAGGCCTAAAAACGGGTGTGTTTGCACTCTTTCTGTAGCACTAGGGTTTTGGAGGTGCAAGTCAGGGCGCACATGCCTAAATAGACGCGGCTTGAACCTTACTGTTTGGCTACCTAACTTCCATCCCTGACTGCCCACTGCGCCAAATTGGTGGATTTTTTTAGTGATTTGGAGTCCTTGTAAAAGAGGATCATTGCAAAGAAGAATGAAGTGAAAAGTAAGCAAGTTGTTGGTGAGGTACAGATTTTCAGCCAATTTCTTAAAGAAAGGATCCAGCCAAAGGGGTGCCAAAAAGGTCAATCTTTGACCTCCTTTCCTATTTTTGAACAACCAGGATGTTAGCATAATTTATAAGAATTATTAAAACATGTTATGGGGGAGTCTGAAAAATGGTCCCAGAGTGGAGCTAAAGGCCAATTTGGGGTGATCTGAGGCCAGGAGAGTGATCTTAGGTTCTCCAATTTTCATCATTTTTGGCAAGTGTATTATCACAATGACTTATATTGGTTGGTATGGTCATAATTGGATGGGAAGCACGAGAAGGAGCATGCCTGGCAAATAGGCCAGTTGGCCCCCTCTGATGTTCTGCCAGGGGAATGAAAGAAAGTTCGCAACAAGGTGATGTTGCCTTGTTGCCTTGCTGAGTACAGCTTACCAAAAGCAATACACCTTTAGGAGCACATGATGTTTTGCATGAGATTGCCATGTCACCCCCTTTCCCCCTTCATTCGTTTGCGTGTGCATGCTCATGAACTTCACTGCAGCATCTGTCGTGCTCCATGTTTTAATGCCTTACATTGCCGCATTAAATGCAGCCCTCTACCTCATTCTCATCTTACAACGCAGCCCACCAGATGCAATTCGAAGGAGAGGAAAAAATAAATGACCATGCACATCAAAAGTAGCCGCATGCATTTAGGAAAGGAGAAACATGGACAGGGTAGGATTGGGAGTTGTCACGTTGGCTGTGGTGAGGTGGGTCGCTGAAAATTGCAGCCATGTGTTTGAGGGCCTTCTCTTTGTAATCATTTCAAAGTACTCATGCAGAAACTCAATAGACAGCACACCCTAATTTTGCAGCAGCGTACCCACCTCCTCCTCTACCCTTTTGTCGATTGCCTTGATCTCAGCCTCGGTGGCCAGGCCCTTCTCCAACAAGTACTTGCGCAGCCTGAGATGTAGGGCAGCAAATTAGCAAATGCATCACATCACAATGGACAATGAGCTGCAGTGGCAAATCACTAGATGCAACACATCACAATGGATCATCAGCTGCGATGGCAAGAGGGCGTTCAGCCGAGAGGCCCGCCTGCAAGCCAGCAAGTAGCATAATACCAGGCCGCCCTGGTCCTTGACCCATGTTGTTTCGTGTTGCATGTGTGTGTGTCACGTGTCATGCCGCCCTTCTTAAGAAAGGAGGCGCAAGCGCACACACACACACACACACACACACAGAGGGGCATCATGGAACAACGTGGGACAAGAACCAGGGCACCATGGGACAACAGCACACCAGGGCAAGAAACAACTCGGTCTGGCTTTAGCTGCCTGGTGTGTCTTCAGGAAGCCCCTCTGAGTAATGCCAGCCTGTCACTCACTGTGGGATGGGATCACGGGCAGCGTAGTGTGCCTTCTCCTCCTTACTGCGCTGCTCATCAGGGTCAGCAAGGGAGTGGCCCCTGCAAAAAATGTGACATTAGAAAGATTCAGAAAAGGAACTCCCAGGGCATTCCCAGGGCAAGGTTAGTAAGGGAGTGGCAAGTTGTTGCGGAAGTGCTGGCATGGATGGATCGAGCGATCCCTGCTCATCAGAATGCTCAACAGATTGCTGGGGCAAAGTCTTGGCCCCTGCTGCTGTGGAGTTGTGTGGATTGGAGGGGGACGAGGATTATCTGGGCAGCGTAGAATGTGCATCCCTGCAGACGCTGCAGAAGCAGAGAATGCACAAGCTACACACAAGAGTGCATGCCCTTCACTTGCGATGTGTGATCTGGTTCGTACATGCTTCACATGCAATGCATCCTGTAGTGTGCACATGCTGGCTGGAAGAGCAAGCAGAGTACAGAGCTAGGGGTGGCACTCCTTGGGGGGAAAAAGCACAGCACATGAGCTTGCTTGCTACTGATTCTCATTCTGTCCTTTGAACTACCCCATCCCCCCCCCTCCCTACACACACCTGTATCGGTAGGTCTCGCACTCGATCAAGGTTGGCCCGTCTCCCCTGCGTGCCCGGGCGATGGCCTCCAAGGCCACCTCACGCACCTATGCACAGCACGCCAGATGGTAGGAGTGATTGAGAAGTGCAAACAACTCATCGCGTTAAAAAATGCTTTATTTGCTAGGGATGTAAGCTTGGGCACTGTCCTCCAGGACCAACTGGCATATTTGCTAGGGATGTAAGCTTGGCAATTGTCCTCCAGGACCAACTGGCATATTTGCTAGGGATGTAAGCTTGGGCACTGTCCTCCAGGACCAACTGGCATATTTGCTAGGGATGTAAGCTTGGGCACTGTCCTCCAGGACCAACCGGCATACAGAGGCACAGGACACCACAAGTGAAAGGAGCAATGGAGCGCAAGCAATTCATTGGATGCAGTTGCATGTCTTGATGAGGACGCAAGCGAGGGCAATGGCCTCCAGAAACACCTGGCACGCCTTTGCACGGCACCTCGGGTGAGAGGAGCAACCAAGAGTAAGTACTTTCACCCAAGGTGCTTCACACGACAACTTGGGTTTGACTGCCTCCATTTGAACTTCTTACTCATCGCACTGCTCACAGCAGATGCAAGCATGGAACACTTGAGGCAAGCAGCTTGCTAAAAAGGCATATCATTGTTTTCACCCACAACACTGCAACAGACCAGCACAGCGCAGGCATCATCTGACATGACACCTCCAAAAGCAATGCTTTTCTGAGTTTTGCCTTGCCATGCAACCCTTGACATTTTCAGACGCCCCCGCGTTTCAGAGAAGGAACAACCTTCCAAGTTGAAAAAGGCTGCATGCGGAGGAAGCTTGCACCTACAAGGAGGCCTAAAAAATACTTGATGGAAGGCAATTGTAAGGCTGGACATCACCTGACCCCCGTGTCCCCCCAGACAAAAAGGGTACCAATCTACTCTTCTTTAGATCCCCTATCCACACGCACTCTTTAATGACCATAAAATGACCATAAAATGAAACAAAGCAGAGGAGAACGAATCAAATCTGAATAGTGGGGCAAACCACAGCTGGCTTCTTCACAAACAAGTTCACAAACAACCATCCTAACCTTGCCAGCAATTACGCATGTTACATTGCCTCTATCCCGAAAACTTGGATCAATCCGCTGCACCCTTGCCTCCACCTTCCCTGCCGCCCACACCTATGCGCATGTGACATTGACTCGTAGTCGTGCACGAAGCCTACCCCCCCTTTCTTTCTAGTTGCTCCATGACAGTGCCAACGGACAGGGCTTGAGCCAAGAATCCATTGATGTGTTTGGAATTCCGTAGGACTGCCTCGGAAAAAACTGCTGACTGCTTTCTAGTGCCTCCTGCACAGTGCAGGACCTGCAACAACTAGTTGTTTCTATTTCGCAGAAGTGCGCAACACCTTTAACCGCCCAAATTCTGGAACGTGGCACCAACCAACAAGCGAATGTGTTTGAGCTGAGATGCATGCAAGTGCGTCAGCATATCGCAGCACCAGTGGAAGGGACGAGTGTAAAAAAGGAAAGGAAAGCATTTGCCCTTGCCTTACCTTGAGCACGTCCATGCCATCCACATGCACACCAGGCATGTCAAAGAGAGGTCCCTGCAAACACGCAAGCATGACAAATTGGTGTGTTAAAAAACACATGCTTATTATGCCAGCTTGCTTCACATGCACACACACGTTGCCTCCTTTTTTTACAATAAATGCCGCCTTTCTAACCAATCCTACACAGTAAAACTGAGCATGCCTCTACAACCTGGTTTCAGTTCCCAGACCCCAGATTAAAACCTGTAACATCAATACATCACCAAATTTGTTTGCGAAAACTCCGCCACAAATACAGATGTCCTTTTCACCCATCCTTGATGCCTAAAACACCGCACCTTCTTGTAGATGTAAGGCTCCTGGTCGCCCAGGGTGGTGGAGGTGGCACGCAAGTGGCTCATGCCAATGGCCCAGCGGTTGTTCTCCACCACAAAGATGTGGGGCAGCTTGTACAGGCCGGCCATATTGAGGGACTGCAGGTGGCAGGTGCGAGTGGCGCAGGGGTGCAGTCTCAGTTACAGTTGTACATGTTAAGCGAGGATTTTCAGCACTAGCAAGGTGTGGCTGCTTTAAAGGCCAGCAATATTGGGGAAATGTGGGCAGCAGACAAACAAAGGAATGCAAGTTGTGTTTGAGCAAGCGCTTTCAGCATAGATGTGAGGGGAAGCTACTACAGGCCAGCCAAGTTGGGGGAGTACAGTTAAGCAGGCACAGGCGGGGGATGGGGTAGGTTGAGCCCTTGGAAGCAGGCATTTACGTTTGGTCAAGTCATGTTTGGTTGAAAGCCAAGCTCAGATTAACTGGGTCTCTTCAAGGGCAGCTCCATCCCAGCAGCAGTTGAAACACAGATGCAGGGCACGGAAAAAAAGGAAGGGGCATATCTAGCAAAGTTGCAGGCGCAAAAAAAGGTGCAAAAGGAAGGGCAAAAAGGAGGTGCATAAGGGTGCGAAAAGGAGCTCACCTCATAGAACTGTCCGATGTTGCAGGTGCCATCTCCAAAGAAGGAGCAGGTCACAGAGTCTGCCTGCGGTGCAGTAAGTGGGAAATTCAACGCGGCACTCCTCAACGGAAGTTTAAATTTTCAGACAAAGTTAACATTGCTTACACAAGTCAGGCGTCCTCCCGGTGTTGGTCCCATAGCTCAAAGGGCGCAGACATTGAAGGCCAGAAGCCAGCTTGATTCTGAGCTCATCAAGAGCCACCAGAAGATGTGCATGCCCGTCTCTCAAGCGCGTGCGCGCGCACACACACATACGCACGTACACACACACGCGCACACACACACACACACGCAGGAACGCAAGAGCGCTTGCACAATTTTCACCACCAAGCCCACCTTGTCGTCGCCATACACCTCGCGGCGGTACTTTGACTGGAATGCGGCACCCAGGCCGATGGGGATGCCCTCACCAATGAAGGCAAAGCCGCCCAAGAAGTTGTGCTTGTCGGAGAACATGTGCATGGATCCGCCCTGGCCCCTGCAGATGCCGGTCTTCTTTGCAAACAGCTCGGCCATCACAGCACTGCACGAATAAGTGTTTGTGTGTGTTTGTGTGTAGTTGCACGCGTTGCTTGCATTCTTTTTCAAGTGTGCAGTATGAGTATGCTTGCATTCTTTTTCAAGTGTTCTTTTTCAAGTGTGCAGTATGAGTGCATGAGGCCAGCTGGCCAGACTCTGGCAAGAGGGTACAGCATCAACGAAGGCAAGGAGCTAGGAGCAATTTACCACAAGCAGCAGCGTCTCCTTCGCAGATTCTGTCTGGAAAGGACTTCCTTGAAATCTCTCTTGAACACTGCACTGACAGGCACCCATCAGGCAATTTTTCCTATGCGCAGAACCGGCAACTAACACGTGCGCTTTTGCACACGTTCAAGCACATGCAGAGATGCATGCATGAGCTCTCGTGCACACACATACACGCACAGCATCAGCCTCTACCCACGCACTTGGCCTCCACGCCCTTGCTGAGGGCGTGCACGTGGTCCCGGTACGTGGAGCACACGTAGTCATCAGGGCGCAGCGCACGGATCACACCGGAGGACACCGCCTCCTGCCCACTGAACAAGTGCACAAAGCCAAACATCTTGCCGCGGTAGTACATCTGCGCGCACATCTCCTCAAACTCACGCCCCAGCAGCATGTCGTAGTACAGGTCCTTGCCAACCTCAGGGGTGACAACTGCGCTCTTTGTGCTGACATAGGCACCAGGTGCACCATTGCTGGCTGGGGAGCCCTTCTCCACAGCAGCCACGGCAGCCACCTGTGTGTGCGTGTGTGTATATGTGTGTGCGTGCGCGAGAGTGTGTGTGTATGTGTGTGTATGTGTGTGCGCGTGTGTAAATGTGTGTATGTGTTTATCCATACAAGCAAAGGTGACTTGTAACCTATCAGGTCCCGGAATGGTGCACAAGGGAATGACAACTGCATTTGCACAGTTGTAAACAATACATCTTAAAAGCATGGCGGACGCATGTGCGCAATGCAAGACAACAGGCGGGAGCCTCGTCAGCAAGGGCAACACAGCTGCTCCTCTACAGTCAGTACCTAGAGCAGCATTCCAATGCATGCAGGACACAGTTGGTGGGAATAGGTGGCATGCCAGCGATGAAAAACATTGCGTGTGGGGCATCTTCAGAAATGATTGCAAGAGGGCCTGACACATCTATCATAGCAACTTTGGCCCATTGCAACACGGAAAGCAAGCACAGGGCATCTCACATCCATCATAGCAACTTTATGAGAGGCATTAGTCAAATGATTGCAGGTTGGGAGGTGCAGGAGTGCTTGGATACCCACACAGAGATGAGAGATGTGGGAGCCTGACCCATTATAACACTCACCCGCACGGCGGGCGCCCTGCTGCAGCGGCGGATGGCCACGGCCTGGCGTGGGGAGGCTGCGGCCTTGAGGCCGGTCATCTGCTGCTGTTTGAGGAGCATGCTGGTGGGAGAGAAGGAGAGGGCCTGTGGAAAAAGCGCAGAGCGGGGCGGTCCAGCTGAACGTGCTGCGTCAGCAAGCACTGCGCTGATCACTTCTACAGATTTTTGATGTGTGGGATCAATGCAGTGCGCACGAGAGTCCCTTCCCACGCCTTCCACTCACTCAGACCAGTATAACGCACCCGAACGCCTTTTCAAGTTTCAAGCGCCCGCTGTTGGCGGTGATGGGCTGGGTGGATGGAGCTCCCGGTTTTAAAATGAAATTTGTGCGTTCGTGTGTGCCTCGACACGAGCGCGCCCAATACTTGGGTTAGACAGACCGGATCGAAAAGATTAGAAACAATTTAAAATAAACAAAAAAATGTCTGAATGGTCTCAATCAGTCCCAAGTGATCGATCGTCAGTTGCACGGGAGGACTAATAATGAGCAAGCCTCAGGGATAAAAAAATCACAATTCACAAATATAATAAATTGACATAAATTTACGAAATAGAGGTCTCCAAGTGAGGCGCGTCAGGTGGAAAATTCTGGCAACCACTAAAATCTGCCTACTCCAATTAAAATAATGTGGAGAAATAGTCGCTATAGCTATATGTCACCTAGGTTATGCCTTAGGCGGCTTAGGTGGCTCATAGTTTTGGCCCCTAACCCCCTAACCCTAGCCCTAACCCTAATCTAACCTAACCTAACCCTAAACCCTAACCTAACCTGACCCTAAACCCTAAAACTATGAGTCACCTAAGCCACCTAAGGCATAACCTAGGTGACCTAGAGGTATAGCGACTATAATTGTTCCATGATCGAACCAGTTTCAAGCAAGTTGCTTGAAACTGTGCTGTTAGAACCAGGCAATATATTGCATGATGTTGCAGTGTGAAAGCTGCAGTTGCAACACAAGAAAGAGTGAAACAGCCAAAAAAAGGGTTATAAAGGCCATCTTTAAAATTGCTCAATATGCCCGGTCTGTTTCCTAGGGGCTCAACAAAGAAAGAAAAGAAAAGAAAAACTATGTAGGCAGAGGAAACTCTCCCTACATCGATTAAGGAAAAGGAGACACATTGGCTCAAAAGAGCCGTGAGTCCCCTCCACAAATCTTTACTGAATGTGTGCGGCAATATTTGTGTTTTTTCCGGGTGCATGCCCTGAACAGGCATAACAAATTATGATTTCTTAAGATCTGAAGAAAAGAAAAAAGGAAAGGTTACGCCAGCCAAAAAAAGCCGCGTGCATTAAGAAAAGGTTCCGTAGCTTGAACAAAAGCTGCATTGCTCAGCCACATACGCACACTGCTGTTGCAATGATCTATCATCGCTGGGCAAGGAAAGAAAGCATCAAGCGAGCAAGGGAAACGATGCTGAGCAAAATGATTAGTGAAATTGCCACTACTGTGAAATTGCTACTACTGTTCAAGCAGCTGTTCCACAGCTCTTTGCTGCAACTGAAGATTTAACTGAAGGTAAATAGATCCAAGTACTATCGAGCACATCTCTCTACATTTATAGGGCTATACCGGCAACAAGAGATAATTTTTTCTGCTGGACATGGTTGTATCTGGCTTGTGTAATTGTGTTTTATTTTTAGACGTGCCAGGAGGATGAAATGTTCATCTAGTAAGGTGCGTGTAAACTGTGGGCTGGACTACCCTGATCAACCCACCCATCCCCAAAACCACCTTCCAGTGCCCTTTTGCATACAAAATGTAATAATTCTGTTCCTCTTTGAATTGAATCTGCATACTCACCAAAGCCTGAAAGTGAGCCACAGCAGAGTAATTGGGCAAAAACTGAGTTGCGGACTGTCACGATGAATTGTAGTTTGTGCTGAATGATGGTTAAACAGTCAATTGATAAGTCTGCAACTCTAATTTTTAGACTGACACAACAAGTGTTCAACCAGGTGTTGAGAATTGCTGTTGTAGACACATTGGATTTCTGTCTACCTTGGAGGGTTGTCTTTATGTAGCTAGCAACACCAATGGCCAGGATTTGACATCCATGTTAACGAAGCAGACGAGAGATTAGGTTTTGCTGTGCCCTGGGGAAGGGCATACGTGAGCAGGCCCAGCAATCAATTACTGTAGCTGAGTATGTGTAAAGAATAAGCTGAGTATGTGTAAAGAATTCTTATTCGAATAAGTTCTGTGCTGCATCAAGCAGGAGTGCAGCAGGGAACATAAACCCAGAATCCCAGCAAACCAGTGAAATGTGCTGCGCAAGCCTCTTACATGGGTGCATAGGCGATTCAGTGGTTAAAATGCGAAGCTGAGTCAAAACTCAACCTCGTCCAGGCGGCGGAGGGTCCCAAGCTCGTTCCTTGTGGCGGTGGGGGTCCTGCCCTTTCCTTAATACAACGATTGAGGTGTTTACAGCTTGAATAGCTTTTAGGAAGTGATGGTCGGGTGGCGCAGCACAACCTCCAAATGGATGCATCAAATAGAACTATACACCTCTATCTCTTTTCACATAATTTCCCTAAAAGATCTAGACTCACATCAAGCCGTCCTGATGCTATACTGACTGCCCCCTACCATATTAAAACCACTAATTCCTCTCCTTCTTTCTCATGCTCACATCATGTGTTGCGCAGCAGGCAAGGCACCTCACAGAGGAGCAATGCAGCTACCCGCGTTAGACAGCCCCATCGATTGAGTGCAAACCAGTGGAACGCACACTATATTGAAATGAAATACTGTGAGGAAGGCCTGGGCAACAGTTAGAGGTGGCACAGCGGTAGCATGCAGACCTTAGCAAGAATATCAGTGGAAAAGCTGTGACATTACATACCAACCTTCTGGGTGTTGGTGGGACTTGTTAGAAGGAACATAGGTCGACTAAAAGATAAGGCCTCGACCACCAACTAACTAGCAAGCTTGCACGTGAGCTCCATGCACATTCTGTAATGTACGCCAACAAACTTGCAGCCACTAGGTGTGCTATTGAAAACAAGGACATCCTCACAGCAAGGTTCTGGAGCCAGGTGCTTCTAGCAACCCTCCAGGTCCCCACTAGCCCTTTTTATTCCTGCTTTGTGGTGCAGGTAACTTGCGGCTCCTTTGAGCCAATGTTTTTCCTTCTCCTTTTTGATAAATTGATGTAGAGTTTCTTCTGCTTGTGTGGTTTTTCTTTTCTTTCTTAGTGCTCCCAGGTTGGAAACGTGTGTGTAACGCTGATCTTGCATGTCTGGACGCTCATGCAAGCATGTCCTTCCAGGCACCCACAGTAAAGTTTGAAAGTCCACAAGTTGCCTTACTGACCTCAAAATCCAATTTAGCACATTACACTGTTACTGCCCTCAAAAGTTTGTTTTGATTTGCCACACGTTTGGTTCCACACCCTTTGCACTTCACAACCCATGAGCATGTGGCATTGGCAAAGGTCTTGTACACAAAGCCCCCCATTATTTCATTTTGCACCAAATAGGTGCCACTCAACAGGGCTTGAGCTGGAGAATCCAGCAATATATTAAGAATTATGTTGAGTGGCTCAAAAAAATCCTGAAGGGGGGTCCCAAAAAGCCTAGACCCCCCCCTGACCTACCTGACGCCTCCGACCTTCTCCATCGGAGACCCATACCAAACAATAGCTCCTGAGCTCAGGGTCCTGAATATAGAGTTCCAAACTGGGTTGACACGTGCCTTCCAAAATTTGCAGGAACTGCTCCTCCTGGACGTGCTGTTTTAATCTAAAAAGTCTATCACGCAGCCAATCATGCATGGAAAACTCACTTTCCTGCATCCCCACTCTAGTGTTGCGGTCATACATGTCTATCCTAAATTGCACAAGATGCCTAGACATAGACAGCTAGACATAATCAAGCCACCTGATCTCTGAGTAAAGACCTCGAAGTAAAGGTGTGAATCAGGCATGGCTACCCTTGCGATGGTCTTCTTGCGCTGGTTGCACTTTTGCAAGAGCTGCCAACACATCCTGTAAGCAAACACGTCGAAGCTGCTGGCAGCTGCTTTCACAACCATCTGATCCTTGTAGCCTTTTGCTGCCTGCAGCCAACTGAACGCCTGCATCATCCAGCTGAATTGAACAAACTGGAACACTGGAGCCGCCCCCTGCCTCAGCATTTGCGGAGGTATCTGGCTCATTCCCTGCCCCCTCTCTTACATCCCAGCCATTGCTGTGGACCCGCTGGATAGTGTCTGAAGGCTCATGCAGCGCTGGCACAGGTTGCGCAAGGCCAGCACAGGGTCCTGCTGTTAGGTTGCGATGCAGGGGGCAGACTGTGTCCAGGAACTCGCGCACGGGGGCCATGGCAGCTTCCTTGCACACAAGCGCCATGTCACTGCAGCTGAAGCCTGAGTGCATGAAATCAGGTTCAGAGGGAATTGGGTAGTGAGCTTTAAGAGGTGTGCAGTTGGAACAGTGTGGGGGTGAGCCTCATCCCATTTTGTTAGCATGCATAAGCTAATTGTATGGAAGACCAATTGAAGTGCTCAACCGTCCCAAAGCAAAGGGCTTTAATGTTTACGAGCCGTACCTGCAGAAAGAAAGAAAAGAAAAACTACGCAGGCAGTGAAAACACTCCCCACATCAATTAAAGAAAAGAGGATACCTAGGGCCGAGGCACCGTGTATCCCCTTCACCAAGAGAAACAAAAGGAAGAAGTCTATGGGGATCAGGAGGGTTACTAGCAGTAGCCCGTGCCTGATCTTGGTGACGAGAGTTGAGAGGAGTCTCCTCAAGAGCGCGTCTGGTGCTATAAACCGTACCTGCAGATCTTTCCACCATGATGGCTACATCTGATCCAGGCTGTTCGTCCACCAGATCAATGCTGTGCTCCAGGCCTGAGCTTCCCAGCATCAGCTGCGTGTAAGGATTCCAGCGTGGCAGCCTTCCTTTTACTCTGACCATCTTGCAAAAAGTGATGCAAAATCCTATCCATAATGAAAAGAGCTTTTAAGAAATTGACATAAACCCGAGACTGCCTAAAAAGCTGGCAGGAAAAAGAAACCTAGGACAGTTTCATGTGCATTGCAGCAGAGCTCAGGATCTGAATTTGGGCAGCTGAGTGCAGCTCCTCCCTGAGCACAATTTTGAACTCAAATCTGCTGATCACGTGATGGGAAGCAAGTGCCTCCTCAGAGGCCTTAGCAGCTGCAATTACATTCGTCAGAAATTTCAGGGCTCGGCTGAAATGCGTCTGAAGCGGCTGAAAAGATTTCAGCTGCTCTTCAACCGCACACGGCTGAATTCAGCCGTCGGCTGAAATCAGCCGCTTCAGCCGCATTTCAGCCGCACTTTTTTCAATTCAGGCCCAGGTCAGCTGTGGCATGTTCCTATGTGTCAGGAAAACAGTCTTTATATGGGCTTACCACTTCCAGTATGTCTGCACCTATAGTAAGTAACAAACTAAGTTTGCACTCTGTTACAGCAAGCAATGTGCATTGCACCTTGAAAAATGCTGCTCGGTCCTCAGCTCCAGGCAAGGGGACATGGATGCGGCGGTCAAAGCGCCGCAGGAGGGCAACATCACAATCCTGTGACCATGTGAACCGTCCACTTTTGTGGTCCAACCAATAAAATCTTCAAAAAAACAATAGGGGATCCTGATGCGAGCCCTTGCATCCCAAGAGCGCCAATCGTAAAATAGCCACTGCCTCATGTGAAATGCACTGCCTCATGTAAAATGCACTGCCTCATGCGAAATGCACTGCCTCATGTGAAATGCACTGCCTCATGTGAAATGCACTGCCTCATACAAAATGCACTGCCTCATGTGAAATGCACAAAAGAAAGCATATGAGGAGGCCCAACAAAACTCCAGGGAAGCTCCCTTTCATGCAAGTGGCCTTTCTTTAGTTGGCATGATCTTTTGGTTTTTTGGTCACCTGGATGCGGTTGGTAGCCGCAAAGACGTAAATGCTGCCCTGGATCTTGGCGCTGCTTCCTTGTGCAAGCTGCATGGTTGAAACATTGAGCTGTAGCAACAGCTCTGTCAACAAGCGCCGAGATGCAGCATCCTCGCTGCTGGTGCTGCCTCTCTGAGGGGCCAGGCTATCCACCTCATCCTGATTAGGGCATTTTGGATTGAAATGCAAGTTGGTGGCTCAGACCAAGGAGCCAAAAGGGTTGTAACAGGCTTCCTCTACCAACAGGAACAGGACGTGCGATTGAAGTCAGGGATGTGCTTGCAACTCAAGATGCATAAAGGTCCAGTAACATTGTATTATAGAGATAATCTTAAGTAGTGCAAGGTGGCAATGTAGAGGTGATGACCAGACTATAAGTTGTGCGGTATTGCAAATGCTTATTGACATGTGCTGCTGTTGAAAAAGAGCATTTGTGGATGATCAATCCAGGTTCTCATGTAGTCTGCAAAAGGAGATAAATACGCCGTTGCCTTAAAGGTGAGAGGCCTCTGTATAAGAAGGCAAATACTGGGCAGAAAGGAAGGTTGCCTGCTGCCTGAATATGTTCAGATGGAAACTGCCATAGAGAAAAAAAGCTCCTGCATCCACAACTCACAAGGAACAGGATGCAGGGCTGCAGAAGACACCCGCCACTCACAAGGAACAGGATGCAGGGCTGCAGCCGATATCCACAACTTACAATAAACAGGATGCAGGGCTGCAGCTGGCGTGCAGCAGCAAAGGCTGCACTGAGCGTTTTCTCACTTTCCCCACTCCACTTGGACAGCAGCGTACTGGGCTGCAAGCAGAGGAGGGAAAAGCCACCCTCAGCTGCTACCTGCAGCATGGTATGGGACACAGAAACAATTACGGGGCAAACCAGAATATTTGATGGGACAGCAGCGTACTGGGCTGCAAGCAGAGGAGAGAAAGCCACCCTCATCTACCACCTACAGCACGTTGTGGAATGCAGATACAATGAAGGGCTGGATTGTTTTGAATTCCACTCCAATGAGAAAGTAGACAGCAGTGTGCTCAGCGCAGGTAGAGGAGGGCAAGCTGGCCTATGCATCTGCCTTCAAGAGAAACATGACTGAGTTCAACACAAGTTGTAAAGTGACTGTGTGTATGTGTACAATTTGCAAGGCCCTGGCATACACCATTGACTGTGAATTGAAGATATGAGCAGGGCACAAGCACCCTGGCAAAAGACAGAGGCAAAAAGTGAGGTAGCCGCCTACTGGTAAAATTGAGCTCTGCTAAAAACTATGCAATAGAGGTTTGCTGGACCATAGGCAGACTGTGCAAAAAGAGATCCTAGCAGCAATCAAGCTGATAAATGTATTACTTTTGCGCATGCATAGAAAGGCTGGGGGACTTCTGCATATAAGAAAGCAGATAGGCACCACGCTAGCCACCTGATGTCTAGGTACACTGAAAAAGTTCAGACCTGGACTTGTGCAGAGGGGTTTTGACATGGCATTCATAGCAGGATGTTATAGGGTTTTATTCAGTATGGTGCCGGTAAAGTTCTGCTTATCTTGTCAACATATACAGCTTTCCTTTTGCCCCCTAGGCAGATATTAAAGCCAGTCTTCCGGCATGAAAATTCGACCACTTGCTCAACAAGCAGTACCTTCACTTTGCACCTCTACACCTCCTTGCACTCTCATCAACCAGTGTCAATTTTGCTCCAGGTGACCCCTGAAACGGTTCTCCAACGTGCTACTCACCTTTTCCACAAGCATTGTTTTTCCTGTCCCAGGAGGCCCATGGAACAGGAAGTTGCGTGGAGGCTGGCGCAAGCCTTGGAAGCTGCGGTCAGAAGGATCAGATTGGCCAAGTACAAGGCTAGATGGAAAAGCTCAGAAGCTGCAGTCATAAGGATCAAAGGAGAAAAGTCTACGCCAGCCAAAAGGCTGCGTGCATGAAGGAACGGGTCCCTAACTCGCATGCTAGCAAGGGCCCTCAAACCTAAATTACACACGGCTAGCCTAGGAGAAATTCAGAAATAGGACAAGGATGACATTGGTGGAGGGCAAGGCAACATGGAAGGAATCCATTAAGCCTTGCTTGGAGTTTTAGTTACTGTAGTACATGGACTTCCATTGCCTTCAACCATGCAAGCCTTCAACCATGCAAACCTTCAACAAAGCTGGCAAAGCGTGCCAATGAACGGGGGCTGTTCTGCCTGCTGCATAACAAACTCAGCCAAAGAGAGCAGGTTGAATATGTCCAATGCTTGAACATGGGCAGATATCCAGGTGCACTCACAGGTGCGGAAAATGCTTTGGAAGAAGCAAGGCTTGCCGGAGCTCTTGTTTCACATCCCTGTCAGGAGCATGCGGGCAACATGTGTACTTTATTAATTGCAATTGCAATGCCATATTGTCGGTACTGAACCAAATAACAACTGTGCCCAAAGGCATCATGGAAGATCAACTTGCACTCATCAATGTATCCAGCAAGAAGACAAAACCAGGAGCATGCACTCAATGAATGGCGCCAAAAGGATGCTGTAACACCCGTAAGTCATGGTACAAACACGCCAAGACATGGAAGATCAGGGCAAGATGTTCAAAAATAGGGCAAGACATCACGCATCAGGGCAAGACATCAGGGCTTTCTACTTGATATGACCAGTGATCATGCACCACCTACACACGCGCACACAGCGCACCCCAAGCCAGCGATGTTGTTCAGGGAGCCGTGCACCTCCCGCTTGCACTGCTGGATGATCTGCACTACTGCAAGATCTGGAATGGACACGCCCGCAGCTGCAGCACCAGCAAGCCCTCCCGCGCCTGATCCCATTGCTGCGCCAGCTGCAATGCCAACCATGCCTGTAGGATCCTGGGCAGCAGCTGTCTGGGGACTAACAAGTGGCTGCCATGCCACTTGTCGCTGTCCTGGCAGAGGTGTGGCTGCTTGCTGATGGCACTGCTGATGTGATGGGGGGAGCTCCCGATGGGAGCCTCCCCCCGAGCCAATGATGTGTTGATGTGCTGCTGGGAGCCGGATCCCGCTGACCCTCGTCACAAGCTGATTCTGCAATTGAGGGTGATGGTTGTGCGAGCAAGGGAAGGAGGGCGTCCCGGACAGAAAAGCATCACTGTCACTCGACACCACTCCTTGCTCCCTAAGGGAGGGGTGCAGGTGCTGCTGTGTGCAATCTGTAGGCGACAGATGTAGCAGGGAAGGCTGCGTGGAGGGACTTGCTGCTGCGTAGTTGCAATATGGCTGCTTGAGGCACAAATGGCAAGCTCCTGCAGGAGCTGCGCTCCTGTCCTGTTCAGCAAAAGCAGTGTTTTGTGCATACTGAAGGTGGGCCAGCGTAACCTTGGAAATGCAAAAAACCATGTGCTCCCAAATGATGAGTTGCCTAAAACCTACATTGCTTTCTATAAGCTTGCAATTGCCTTTTCTCAGAGCTTATCATTGAAGCAGACTTCTGGAAGCTCAGTCATATTCTGCATGGAATTTAGGCAGCGTTTTTCAAAAAGCAATATCAGATCCCGTAGCCTGCAGATTTTACAGTAGATTGAGTGACGGGGGGAAAACACCTGTTTAGGGGGGCCTCCAGCGCAATCCAGTTGTCGCTGACCTTCATTGTCAGGCATTTGCTCTGAGAAGATGGCTTGTAAGTCCTGCAGAAGATAGTTCCAGTGATAGTTGCAAGTTTCAACTGATGCCAGGTAAGCCCTGGATGGTGAAAAACAAACAAGTGCTGCATCAAGACCAGCTTAGTTTCTTCATGTATTGCAGAGTGTGCATGCTTCACTGTTTTTTTTTATCAGAGGGCTTGCAGTATCTGGTTAGCAGGCATCGGCAGGCAAATGAATCCCATCACTGCACAAGAAACCACTGGCACCATGTGCTGAGCCCTAGCGGCCAGCAGCGATGGCTCCTGTTCTGCAGGAAATTGGCAGCAGGGAAACGCGCTCCTTGCACCTGCAGGCGTGCTCCGTAGGTTGCCAGCAGGCCGCTGCACACTTCTGTCAGCAGAGGCAGTGCCAACCGGGGCTCTTCAGTAGGTATGCATGGGTAGCAGTAGGAAGGAGGCGCTGCTTTCTGATCACTGCAGGCTTGCTCGTTCTCAGGATCTGGTAGGGAAAAGCGGTTACAAGAAGGGCTGCGCTAAATTGCTGTCTGGACTGCTGCTTCAAAAGACCATCTTAGGGTGTGAAGAATTAAAAAACAGGCAAATCTTGCTCAAAGTTGATTGGAAGCATAAAAGTATGAGCCATCTTGCAAAAGACAAGTCAGGAACAAAATTCAGGTGCTCCTTTCTCTTCTTCCCTTCATCCCTGGCCCCTGCCCTTGGTGCCTGAGTCTCACAATTTGTGATTTGGTTTGAATGGAGAGTATGCTGGTCAAGGAGCTAAGTGAGTTTGTGGAAGGTGAACTTGAAGGGAGCACACCTATGCAAGGGAGGTTGAGTTTTCATCTCGTGGAAGGAATGATAAAGCAGCTACCATTTGCTTCTTGGTATGCTTGACATAAGATTACCATTAAAGGCTGCAACCATTGCGAGCACATTGCACAGCAGCAAAAATGCCATGTCACATATTTCAAGCCATTGCCTCCACACTCACCGTCCTGAGGAGAGGTCAGCCCGTTGCTGTTGCTGCTGCTGTTGCTGCTGCTGCTGCCGGACATGCTGATGAGCACCAGGTCATCACACACAGCCTCCATGCCGCTTTTAGCCTGCGCGGAAGGAAGCAGGTCGTGAGATCATGGAGGAACATTTATCAAAAATGCCTTGCATTCCTGCTTTCTGCTTAGCTCTCTAGAGTGTGTTGTGCATATGCCGTACGCATACGGTATGGCGTTTTGCAAATTTGGAGGCTGCTTCCGCATCCTCCAAGGACTCGAAGGTCCACAAGCATGCAGCTTCTTGCATCTGCTTCTGATGAAACAACTTGCATAGGTGTTTGATAAATGTCATCCCTCCTGAAATAGAGAGCTGCGAGGACCTGTTGGTATCTGTCCCACGCGCAATTCAAATCCCCGCGCTCCTCCGCCTCTAAGGCTTGCACAGCAGTGCACAGCACATCTTCTAAAGATCGTTGCAGTCCAGCTGCTGTGCTGGACATGTTTGCAGGGAAAGATGAGTGGTTTGATAGATACCTGATTGTGAAATCTAGAAACTGCATCAGAAATAAATAATTCAATATAATTACCCATATCCATCATGAAGAATCTGAGTGGCCAACGTATGCAACCAGGTACGCAGTCTGTCAACATCCTACCCAGAAAATTGAAAATTTTTATTATAATTTATTACAAGATGCTACTGCACAATCCCCACGCACATCACTCGATCAGCAGGAGCACAGGGGTGTCCACCTGCTTCCCGAGCCCCTTGCTTCATAGATAACCTCTACACAGACACCATGCACACAGACTCTGTAGCCCCAGCTGGTCCCAGCCCATTCACTTGCATCCATCACCTTGCCTGGTTCCCTGCCAGGCCAAGCGCACCTCCTCCACATCATCCAGGGGTGGCAAGAAAGGAAGCAGCAGTGATGGTGGATTCAGCCTGATCAGCATGGACTAGCTGCTGGCTGAGCGGCCAGAGCTCCGAGGCAAGTTTGGCGTGCTCCAGGCCGTTGGCTTTCCAGCGCAGGGCATGCCTTCTTTGTGCATCACTCACAGTCTATCTGGAATCATGCATCCAACAAGGGAGCCATTTTTCTAAAGATCTTGCTTCCTTGATTGCTGTACGTACAGTTAATGGCTCAGGCGACACCACTAGGGTTCGAGATTGCAGCTCTACACCGCACAACATCGGTGTGTTCTGAGAGACTTTTAGCTCCCCTGGTGTGCGTGTGCAAGTGATAGATGATTGAAATAGCAGGAAGCATGGGCATGCATGTGCTTCTCAAGTGCAAACCTTGCATAGTGAGCAAGTGTGGCAAACCAAGCCAAGATGCAACGCAAGCTCAGGTGCATGCGCTGTGCTGCTCTCTTAGATTGCAGCTTGATGCACGCAAGGTGTGACTGCATTCCAGAGTCAACCTGGTGTATCATTATGTGGAGTAAACGTACTGTGCACAGCATCTTTACGCACATCATGCATGCATGTACAATGTATCGTTTGGTTTTCAGCGGAATATCATGCATCAGCAATGCATGATTGCAATTGGAGCGTATTTAGGTATGTCGCTACTGAGGGTCATCGTTTGCGGAAGCAAACCTCTTTTTAACTCTGTGCCAAGGCAGAAGGGAGACACCACATGACCTGAGTTCAATCCAGCCAAATTTGCAAGCTCATGTTTTCTGAGCCCTTGCTCCACTTCTCAAAAGCAAAAATGCATTTTGCACAAAAATTGTATGTTTTGAGTCGGCGCTTGCAAACAAATTGAGCAAAGCTGCAATAAGTTGCCATTCAACTTTTATGCATGCCTCATTGTCTGCACTGAGCGTGCCAATGATGATGCAATGTCCTTAGTCCTCAGGGTTGGTTGGCATGTGGAGGTACTGTGTTGGCTCGGAAGTTGATTTGCGCTCATTTTGTATGAAAAGGTTGCATCATTATCACCCTACACCATATGGTCAGCGCTCAAGGACTCGAGCCGCTCTTGATCTGTCTGCTCATAATATACTGCAAAGTTTCTATCACTTCAAGCCAGACACTATATCCCACAGCCCCTTCTAGCACCTCTCTTAAAAAAGGAAGGAAAGGAATGGTTTACATAGCCGTACCTGCCTTCGTGGGCAGCTTAGCTGAAGCGAGAAAGGTGCCTGTAGCCAAACCAGTCAAATTTGGAGAGCAAGAACAAACATAAGATCCAGAGACAGCAATTCAAGCAAGGTGACACAAACTTGGCTAATCCTAGGGCATCAGCCCGGTTTATGAAATCTCTTCAGTTGTGATGCACCACTTGGGGGTGCAGAACTAGACAGGTGCTGGAATGGAGTGCGCAAATTTGTTACATCCTGAGGAGGGGAATCAAGGATAAAGTGCTCTTCGTCTTGTCTTAAAGGAGAGGTTGCACAAGATAATCCATTTAATTTACACTTGTCAGGCCTTGTAATTGTGCGAGCATGAGCAAACATTTTGACGTCAATTGCCCAGGAAGGGGGGGTACTCGTCATGGAAACGACCAAATGATAAGTTATGCTTATCAACACCTAGATTTCTCTTCTGTGCACAGGGAACAATTTGCACAAGGTGGTTATAGCCAGGTTTTGAAGTTCTGCACCTGACCTGAAGTCACCCAATTTGGTTCTGTAGGGTTCTTGCCGCAGCTTCGGGCATGTTATCCCTTAAGAGTCAATGCTTGGAAACTTTTTGCAACCAACTTGGGACGTCCAAGATCAGGCATCCCTGTGCTTGGAGCGCCTTAAACATACATCGAAATTGGGGGCATTTGGCCTCTGGCAACCTATGGGCTTAGGATTTCAAGGAGCCCATGTGTATCCTGCCCATACATGTGTGCACAGTGTGCATATGCACGAAACGCATCGCACTCAATGAAAGCATAGTGAGCAACATGTTCTTCAGTAGAAGTAGTAAGTACCTATGTTTCTCAGGTCCGTCCAAGAAACCCACACTCTTGGAGTCATTGGACACCATTGAAGCAGCAGTTTCTCCAACGCCAGTGACAACAGCAGCCATGCTGATCAACTTGGGCCATGCACAGAACAGAGAATCCAAGTACAGGCAGCTGCGCAGCATGGAACAGACGCGGGTGGCCGCCGCTATGGCCAAGCTCTGCGACCTGTTGCTGGAGGAGCAAAGTGGCTGCAAGCGCATAGAGCAGCTGGAAGGCAAGAAGCTCAGCCTTTCTGCCTGGGCAATGGGGAAAGTGGGCTCTAAAGGTGTCAGAGTGAGCGCGCACTTGGGTGATGCGTTTGCTGGATGTGCGCTGGCCTGTCCCTCCATGGATGGCCCTGAAGCAAACGGCGAGGGATGGCGGAGGTGGGCCAACCTGCTGTATGGCCTGGCATAGGCAGGCATGGTATGCGGAAGCAGCAAGCACGTGCATGCAGCCTTTGACATGGCAGTGAACCATCGTTTGCTAGTAGAAAGGTATGAGTACAATGGGCAGGATGTGTCCAACACCTTCTATGCCACTGCCTCTGCTGGTTATGCTGGCAACCTAGAACCCTTAGTGTCAAACGTAGCTGAGGATATGGGCAGGGTGATGGAAGGTGTGGCTGCTCAAGCTTGGTCAAACGCGATATGGGCACTTGCAAAGCATGAGGAGATCAAGGCAGGGCGACTAGGGCAGGGCGTGTTTGTCGTACTTGACAGAGGGGTGGCAGCCATGGGGAGCTTGGTGCGCAGTGGCAGTGCCAATCCTCAAGCCCTGGCAAATGTGCTATGGGCTCTGCCAAAGCTAGGATGGAAGGGTGACATGAGTGTTGTTGGTGTCTTAGCATCTGCCTTGGCCGTGCAAGCTGCCAATGCCAAGCCTCAAGCCCTGGCAAATGCTCTGTGGGCGCTGTCAAAGCTAAAATGGAGGGTTGACACAAGTGTTGTAGGTGAGCAAGCAAATGGTCTTGTCAAGAAAGCCAGCAGTGCCACGCCTCAAGTCCTGGCCAACACTCTGTGGGCTCTCTCAGAACTGAGTTGGTATGATGCCTCCACTTACAGCACACTCGTGTCAGCCCTGCAGTCTAAGTTTGGTGAGGCGGAAGCCACAAGAGATCAGCAATGCCTTGCTGGCCTGTGCAGAGGCGCAGCACTGGGATAGAAGCACAGAGCAGATCGCAGAGCTGATAAGTAAGCAGAGTGAGCAGCAGTTGGGGCAGTGGGAGGCCCAGGATGTTGCCAACACACTCTACTCCTGGGCAGTGCTCACAGCTGTAGGTGTCGCACCAGCTTCTCCTGGCTTTACAAGTATGGCACAGCAGCTGTTCAGCCATGCTGCAGGAAGAGGACCGTCTAATGTCATTGACCTGCATCTAAGTCAGCTGTTCCTGGCTCATGCAGTTGCAATGCATGTAGGATTGCCTGGAGGTGGCCTGTCTGCTGACCAGGAGCTGTTGCAAGCCTGTGTCAAGTCTCGTGAGGCCCAGCAGCTGGTATTACAGATGCAAGTCAGGCGCACTGCGTCCCTAGAGCAGGAATTAGCAGCAGCCATGCGGCACGCTGGGTATGATGTGAACAGGGCTGTCGTGATTGGGAGCGAGTTGGTGCAGATGCAAGTGCAGGGTGTAGCAGTGAGGGCTGCAGTAGCTGGAAACTACTTCCTTGCGCCATTGGGCCTATTGAAGGGGAGCATTGCAGTCCGTGAGGTGCTGGCCAGCTGGGTGTGCAAAGGGAGTGTGGTTATTTCAGAGGCAGAGTGGCCCAACCTGCAAGGTGACCCACAGCGGCAGCAAGCCTTTGTGGCACAGCGCCTGCAGCAAGCATCAGGCAAAGCATGATAAGCAGGATGGCCTGGATCTGACTCTCACCATACCAATGCATTGCCATCGCCTGATGGCACATCCATCGTTCTCCCCAAATGTAAACACTTGCCTTCTTTTCTCTGAATGCCGAACACTGCTTGGCATGGGCATACTTGAAGTGAATGCTTGAAACATCATGATGTATAGTTGTACATTGTTCATCAAATGTTATGAGCCTTTATCTGGTCTGACAACTTTTGATGCAAGGTAGATTTACATTACATTACAGGATAAGAGGAAAAGAAGGCCTTTAGTCAAAACGGTTGACTGCTAGCCTGCTCATAAAAAAGCAATAATTCATGTAGGAAAGGAAAAGGCTTGTTATTGCTTTGAAAAGAAAATAAAAGGCAAAACAACGTTGATTTATGAAAGAAGAGATATGATACGACTGTACATGGTGAATGCCAGGTAAGTAGGGAGCCACCCTATTGGAAGAGTGAGATAAAGGGAGGAGAGGACCAGAAAATAAGGAAGCATATTTAAGCCGAAGAGAACAAAATGGGGATGAGTGCATTTGAAAAGAACGTGTTGTCCATCCTGCACATCATGTCATGATCATCTTGGGCGTCACCGTGTGACATAGATCACAAGCAGGGGAAACAGTGTCATCCCATGTGACCTGCTCGATTTTCAAGGTATGGACACGAACGCAAAATTGAGCCACACTGCGGACAAGTGTGTTTGTTTAAATTCAAGTAGAAAGATTTGGGCAGAATATATGGAGAATAACACAACTATCTTACTCCAATCTAAAGGGCCAGCAGCGCGTATCTTTTGCTGAAAATGATGGGAATGATGGAAGCCATTCATGGCAGACAGTAGATGGGATGTCCAGCAGGAGGAATTCCTGGGGCTGAGGGAGATGCCCGCATGGAAAAACTTGTGAATTAGAGCGCTGCCAGCGCCTGTTGAACAGGCTGTTGCAATGGGTGAGAGCCTCTGAGAATTATAAAAGCGTGCACAGGCTCTGAACCAGTTGAATTGAATAGGTTCGGTTCCACACTCACGGATGACACTTCAGGAAGGAGTTGATGTTCGTACACCCAGCATGGATTTCAAAAATTTCAGAAGCCATTTCTGGACGCAATCCATCTCTGTCCCCTGTTGAAGATATGTAGTGGCCCAGATCTGACTTGCATACATTACATTACATTAGGGAAACTGACCTTCACAAGGTAGAGTCACAAAAGGCAATGTTTACAAGGTTCACAGTGGGATTAAGCCTTCGGCCAGTAATTTTAGCTGCTCAGCCTTCTGTTGTAAGCCAAATAAATCCGATCAAGAAAATCTGACCATTTACCTGGTCCAACAACTTTTGATACCTTTGAGCATAATCTATCTCGTGCTGATTTTATCAAACACCAGACGCGACAAACATGCTTTTTTTAAGTTCAAAAAAATTCTGTCATACATGCCAACGTGCCACGCAGTAGTGCTTGTTACCACTAGGCATGCTATTGACAACAAGAATACTTCTCACAGCCAGGTTATGGAGCTGGGTGCTTCCAAAAACCCTCCAGATCCCCATTAGGTCTTCTTTTTGTGGCTCCGTGGTGGAGGGGATTCAAGACTCTTCTGAGCCAATCATGATGTGTCCCCTTTTTCTAAATTGATGTAGGGAGAATTTTTTCTGCCTACGCAGTTTTTCTTTTATCTTTTTTCTTTGCATGGGTTGAGCATTTTTTGGCCAGGTCTGGTTACAGGCCTCAGTGTTACAGGCCTCATTGTTTCTGCTCAGCTGCCCTTTTCGGACAAAGGCAAGCCTGGGTTGTCAGCATACAATGCTGGCGCTGCCTTATAGTCTCCGATTTTAAGGGCTTCAGCTTAAGTCACCCTCCATACCTTTTTGTTGGGTGTGGGCAGGGTCATCCATACCCATCACACTTTAGAGCCCCTTAAGAGCTTTGTCTTGATGCTCAAGAATCCACCAAGTTGAAGCTTGCTCTGAAGTTTCATGCTTACTCTGTCCAGTATGCTTATAATCTTTCAGCACCAGACGCGGTCTCCAGACGACTCCTTTCAACTTTCATCACCAAGATCAGGCATAGGCTTAAAAACACTCCTATGCACTAAACCCTTTATAGCACATACCGTGATAAGAGTCACTTCCACGCCACCCCAAGAAAAGAAGAAAAGAAAAAGAAGAACTGCGCAGGCAGTGAAAGCACTCCCAAAACCAATTAATTAATGAAAAGAGTATACCTGGGGCTGAGACTCTGTGTAATCCCTTCATTAAGAGAAGCAAAAGAAAGGGGTCAATGAGGATCAGCAGGCTCACTAGCAGTGCCTGATCTTGGTGATGAGAGTTAAAGGAAGTCTTCTCACGAGCGTGTCTGGTGCTAGCAAGTTTAAAAGCGTACTGGACAGAAAAGAAAAAAAGAAAAGTCTATACTAGCCAGAAGGCCGCGTGCATTAAGGAAAGGTTAAAAAGGTTTAAAGGTTACTGGACAGAATAAGCATGAAGCTTCAGAGCAAGCTTGATGGCTGTATGACTGTAAGAAAAGAAAAGAAAAGACTACGCAAGCCAGGTCCAGCTGTGTGCATTAGGAATGTTCCCCAAACTAGCAAGCTAGCTAGGGCCTCACCAAGGAGGTTCACAGGCCCAGCCTAAACCAAGCTATGAACCGATGAGGAATGACTAATGAGGGTCAGGCGGTTTGCTGTCAGCCATGCACCTGCGGGCGTAGACTCTCCTCCTGCTGCTCTGAACTGCCTTGCCCCCAGTGACGCCCCTGCCAGAAGAACCCTGCAAGTATATTGAGTGCCTGGCGTTTATTATTTTTGTTAATAATTGGAGTGCATTGGAGTGCATTGGAGGCAGAAAAGAAAAGAAAAACTACGCAGGCAGTAAAAACACTCCCCACATCAATCAAGGAAAAGAGGATACCTAGGGCCACTCACCTTTTCCACAAGCATTGTTTTTCCTGTCCCAGGAGGCCCATGGAACAGGAAGTTGCGTGGAGGCTGGCGCAAGCCTTGGAAGCTGCGGTCAGAAAGATCAGTTTGACCAAGAACAAGGCTAAATGGAAAAGCTTGGAAGCTGCAGTCACAAGGATCAAAGGAGAAAAGTCTAGGCCAGCCAAAAGGCCGCGTTCATTAAGGAAAGGGCCCCTAACTAGCATGCTAGCAAGGGTCTCACCCTCAAACCTAAACTACACATGGCTAGCCTAGGAGAAAGCCAGAAATAGAACAAGAATCAAATTGGTGGAGTGCAAGGCAACATGGAAACAAACTCACGAAACCTTGCTTGGATCTCCAGCTACATGACCTTCCAGCGTCTTGCAAGCCTTCAACAAAGCTGGCAAAGCGTGCCAATGAACGGGGGCTGTTCTGCCTGCTGCATAACAAACTCAGCCAAAGAGAGCAGGTTGAATATGTCCAATGCTTGAACATGGGTAGATATCCAGGTGCACTCACAGGTGCGGAAAATGCTTTGGAAGAAGCAAGGCTTGCCGGAGCTCTTGTTTCACATCCCTGTCAGGAGCATGCGGGCAACATGTGTACTTTATTAATTGCAATTGCAATACCAAATCGTGCAATCGTAATGCCACATTGATAGTATTGAATCAAATAACCTACTGTTGGGGGCCCCATAACGGCTTCCCCTTCACAAGAAGGGAGCTTTATCAAATCCTGGGAACTACAGGATGATTGCTGTCAGTGGGGTAATGTACCGCATTTATGCCAACGTGCTGAAAGACTTGGTGACGGATTGGTGTTACCGCATTTATGCCAACGTGCTGGAAGACTTGGTGACGGATTGGTGTATCCTGAAAAATAAGGTCCCAGACACCCAATTTAGGTTTTTACCCCGGGAGGAGCACTCTGCATCCACTCTTCATCTTGAGGCACTTAAGACATGCTGCAAGAAAGCTCAAGCCACGGCAATCACCTAGGCTGCATGCTGCCTTCATTGACTTCTCTCAAGCCTACGACACTGTGCCTCGTTTGCAACTATGGGAACATCTACAACGTATTGCCATGCCTGCACTACTTCTCCAGGCCATTAAGGAAATGTACCAGGATGATGAATATATTCTGATGGATGGGGATAAAAGGGCACGTGTGCGTCCAACAAATGGAGTTAAGCAAGGTTGTCCCCTGTCCCCTCTCCTGTTTTCTCTATGCATCAATGACATGGGCAGAGATATTAGTGAAGGTATCAGATGTGCTGTGACAGGGGATGGAGTGAATGGCGTTTCGTACATGCTATATGCAGACGACTTGAGTTTAACTACCAATGATCCAGGTGAAATGCAAGTTATGCTGAATAGATTACGAGCTTATGCAATGAGAAAGGGGCTGACTGTCAATACATCAAAATCAGAGGTCATGCATTTTAATAGTAGGTCGTGTTCTTCTCTGCCTACTTTCATGTATGGAGACGTGGCTCTTCCAGAGAAAGAGCAGTTTAGATACCTCGGTATGCTTGTGGACAAGCACATGAATCTGAAGGTGTCTGAGAAGCATGCAGTGCGGCCTTACATGGCTGCCCAGCAAAGGATCAAGGAATTTATGCATGAACATGATCTAAAGAATAGGCCGCTTGCTCTGATCTGGCTCTCCAAGGTGTATGGCATTCCGGCTGGGATGTACGCATGCCAAGTGTGGGGTACAGAGTACTTACGAGAAGGCAGTGAGTTCAAAAGCCAATTGCAGAAAAGGCAATTATGCTCTTTAAGGCGTTTTCTAGGTGTGAAAAGTACTGCCACGAACTGGCCAGTATTGAGAGAGTGTGGCCAAGAGCCCTTACAGTTTTATTGGTTTAGGGCTACTGTTAAATTTTTCAACAACATGCTTGTTTCTCACAGCAAAACACTACGCCAAGTGCTTAAGGCAGATCTACACCTTGCTGATATGGATGAGTCCTGTTGGTCTGCACATGTGTCTAAGTCATTTAGTGGCATACGCAATGAGGAGGTGTCTAAACAGAAATTGCTGAGTGCTTCCAAGATTCCCATGCAGGATTTTTTAGGGGATTTGAGGTACGGACAGCAAAAGGTTTGGAGGGAAGCGGACGCCCTAAGTCCTCGAGAGGTGAACAGGAAAGCTCTGACTTACCATCATTGGTGTGGAGTACCTTTGAATCAAACAGCACGCACACCCTTCTGTACCCCATCATATCTATTTAAGGATCTGGATAAAGGAGACATGAGGAATGTGAGTAGGTTCAGGCTTCGTGCCCACTGCTTGAAGGTCGAGTCCTGTAAATGATTGGGTGGTTCAAACATTTGTGATAAGTGTGGATGTGCTGAAGTCCAGGACGAGAAACATGTTTTCTACTGCAATTGCTGTGATTTGTGTGAGCTACGCAGAAAATACAAGGACCTGTTCATTGATCTTTCTAAACCATTACATTAAAAAGAAAAGAAGAAGCTACGTAGGCAGAGAAAACTCTCCCTACATCAATTAAGGAAAGGGAGACACATTGGCTCAAAGAGCCGTGAGTCTCCCTCACCAGAAGACGAGAGGGGAGTTCATGTGGATCAGGTGGGCTTCTGGCAGCACGCTGCTCCAGGGCACCAGTGTTATGATGAGTGTTTTTATTTTCAATGGCACGTCTGGAAGAGGTAAGTTTGTGCGCAAATTACATACTTTTGCCCAGCTTCCAAACACTGATTTTATTCCTTTCTTGGCGAGCTTTAACATTTTGACTGATTTCGAGGTCAATGCTTTTCTATATCAAGACTCACACAGATTTTCAAAATTTTTGTCTGAACTGGTTTCAATCTTTGATGCTGGATGAGAATGTCTCACCAGCAGCCGATCAGCCAGATTCTCGGGCTGTAGGCCAACCCCTTGTAACCCTAATGGCATCATGGAGATAGGCACCCATACGAGCTTAGAGTTTGCAACAAATGCGATTGGCACACTGTACAAGACAAAAAGCATGTTATCTTGTATTGTTGATCCTAGGATTTAACAGACCTGCGCACTCAGTTCCAGCACCTTTTTAGCTCTGCACCCTTGGCTTGCCATCATACTATCACTGATTCTGAAATCAATGCTTTCCTAAACCAAGACTCATACAGACTTCTTAAATTTGTGTCAGACTTGGTCTCAATTTTTGATACTGGTTGAGCTTGTTTCACCAGCTGCCATCAGCCAGAGTCTCGGGCTGTAGGCCACCATTGTAAACCCTTGTAAACACTGCACCCCCGAGTAGTGCATCACGCTTTAAAGACTGCATGAACCAGGCTGACGTCCTAGGATTAGCCAAGTTTGTGTCTGCATGTCTGAAGTGCTATGACTGAGCTTTTACTATTGCTTTTAGATTGGACTGCTTTGGTTACATGCACGTTTTACTTCAGCTAAGCTGCCCCCGCAGGCAGGTACAGCTATGTGACCCTTTCCTTTTGTTCTTACTGATTCAATACAAGAAACATCTGTCATTGCTCTACCACCCATCTACAATAAAGGTCAACTAATTTCAGAAGCGTGTGAGATACAAGACAAAACTCATTTTGGCCTAAGATGTAAGCTACTTTGAAAGAAAAGAGGGAAAGACTACACACACCAAGTTCAGATGCTGCTTCAAGCCCTGATTGTTGTGCCATGCTGAGCTCTGGGTGCCCAGTCCCAGCCTGGGGCCTGAGGGTAACGATGCTAATCGAGGCACACTCTCCTAAAACTGAAGACAAGCCAAGGGCCTCAGCATTCCTATTTTGGTGGCAACAGCCCACTGTGTGCCCTTCGTATCTGCAACCGCCTGTTCAGGTCTGATGTCAAGTCTTGGAGGGGCACCTTGTCCTCTGTCTTCTCCCCCATGTCCTTCACCTTCACACAGCCCGCACTGAGCTCTTCATCCCCGAACAGCACAATGAAGGGAATGGCCTGCAAGATGCACAAGGCATGGCGCAAGGCAACACCACAGTTGACCATGCTATCAATGCAAAAGAAGAGGGGAGCAAGACGATAGGTGCAAACTGTTTTAATGCCTTGGCTGACTGTTTAACCTCAGCAGCATGCAGTTACTACCAGGCAGGCTGCATGCCAACCAACAGGCTGCCATGGAGGATCAGCGCCAGCCACAAAATACTAGTTAGCTATCATGCGTTTTGCTGGCTATGGTCAAATTGCTAGCTTGACTAGACTAACTATCAATGCAAAGCCAAGCCTTCCAGCAATAATGCGCCCTTCCGGTAACTTGCCAACCCAAGTGCCTGTGATACACAAAGACAACAATCCATTGTCACAAGGCCCAGCCAGTCTGTCCTGTAGGTCTCCAGTAGGGTATGCTTTCACACCTTTAAACGCAGCTACCTGTCATCACCACCATCCATACTCATCCTCATAAACATCATGCAGAGTTTGGTATTGACATTGGATGATTAGGCTATGCACAGTTTTGCTCGTATGATTAGACCTACTCTATTGAAGACGATGAACTCTTGATATTTACCTGCTCCAACGCATAATTCAGTTGGTCTCCCATCTTAGGATTTGGCTTGAAGCCAAACTCAGCCTTCACGCCGGCTTCCCACAACATATTGGCGACCTCCATGCGCTTCATCTGTGGGGTACCAGAGCAATAACAGAAACGTAAGCACCATTTGCACGCTGGCGTAGTGACGCACACAATATGCTTTGCCTGTGAAGTGTCAACAATGAATGCTTTCCTGTGAAATATCAACAACGAATGCTTCATCTGTGGGATGGTGCTCTGCCTCTGCGAAGTTAGCGCATGAGTGGGGAAATGTGTGAAGGGACAACAGCATCTCCTTGGTCCTTCGACTCTGCTTGTGAATCCACAAAAGCACCACCGTCTGCCACTCAAAGACAGGCTTCAACAAATGCACCACCGTCTGCACCCAAAGAAATGCTTTACTTCCTTCAGTTGGGAAAGCAGACAACATGGTGGAATTCTTGGCAGCAGTACAGTTCTTAGAAGGAGCACTGAAGTTGACGGGGTGACAGGGCAGGTGACCTTGCTACAGGGATGGGCTATACCTGCCATTCAGAGTCCCCCGTGAAACTCATCAATGATCTTGGGAAAAGACATGCTCTCCCCTGTCTCAACCCCCATTCCTGCCTCCCGACGGAAAGCATACGCACGAGCAATCAATCTATGCAGTCATAGAGGCACGTGGTTTTTGCTCGCACTGACCTGCATGTCGTTGCCAATGGAAGCCACCAGCACCTCCGTCTCCGTGGCCCTCACAGGCTGGCCCTGCGCTGCCGCCCGCTCCCGCACCTGCACAGTACGTAGCAAGCATTAAACCATGGCTGCTGACTTTGAAGGCAAAAGGTTTCAACATCTTTGCGACGTAGCATACATTAAATTAGGGATGTTGAATTTGAGGGCAATAGATTGTAAGTGTGATGAGGCGCATTCAAGAATCGACGCCTGCGTCTCTGTGGCCCTCACAGGCTGGCCCTGTGCTGCCACCTGCTCCCACATTAACATAGAACTTAGCACATGTAAGACCAGGGATGTTGAATTGAGGGCAATAGAGCTAAAAGGGTTGACAACTCAGCCTTGGTGGCCCTCACAGGCTGGCCCTGTGCTGCTGCCTGCTCCTGTACCAGCAGAGCAAGCAGCATGCCCCCAATCAGGGATCTTCTGTTCAGGGATTCAAGATGTTAGATGACATGCAAAACCAGGCAAGCTTCTGTGGTAGAGTGCAAGGCCCATTGCGCGGAGCATTTAAGTGTCGCAATAATGTGCTGCTCTGCTGCACAACAGTGTAGCACAGGCAAACGTAGCTAGGAAGTGCATAAGTCTGCTCGCTTCCATGCAGGGTTTTCTCCTGCATGCACCCATTGGGGCCATAAGAATGTAACAACAACATAACATCGTAGCGGGCGGATTGCGCAGGAAGCCAAAAGGATGTGGTGCAAGTCCACCCGTTCCGCGATAAAGGAATAGGAAGGTGCCATAGTGGCATCCGGCCACCAGATCTGGCCTGGTCCTTTTGGCCTAGCGCTTCCATCACGTTACAGTTCCCCCTGCATGAGTTCCTCCTGCATGCTCACTCCTGCATGCATCCTTGGGGTTTCTCTTGAAACTATATTTTCTCCTGCATGCATCCATCGGGGCCATAAGAGTTCCTCCTGCATGCTCACTCCTGCATGCATCCTTGGGGTTTCTCTTGAAACTATATTTCCTCCTGCATGCACCCATCGGGTCTTCTCCTGCATGCATGCGTGCATCCTTGGCTGCGCATTCGCCAGGCAAGGCTCCATTCAAGAACACACAGGCCTGTCTACCCATCATCATCAGCAAATGACTTTCAAAGTCAAACAAATGGCAGGCTAAACGACCTGGGTGCCTCATACGAAGCCAGCTAACCAGGCTGCACCGTCAGTACAAGCAGCATCTGATGCCCCCTCCGCTCATTCATGAAGAGCACTTTGGACTTTTTACCTAATCTCTGCTTAAATACACATACACACAGAGCTCTTGCCTTGGCCTCCATGATCGCAAACACGCGCTCGATGCCGATGGACACCCCCACAGCTGGCACATCCTTGCTGCTGAACATGCCCACAAGCGTGTCATACCGCCCGCCTGCTGCGATCGAGCCCACATTGCCACCCTGCAGCACAAAATGAGCACTCTTTTTAATAAACATTGCATACCAGCAACTGCGCATAGAAGTTTGAAGGAGAACATGCAGGTATGCGCGCGCGCATGAGCGCACGTGCACACACACGTACACACAGATGCAAAGTACGTTAACACTGTCTTCCGCTCATGCTCTGCAGAGTAGCGAGCCATCCTAAAAGCAGGCAGTGGCATTCCTAAGTGTTCCATGCTTTCCTCCTCACATATGCACAAAAACTTGCCTTCAGGATCACCTTGTAGGCGACCTCTCACGAATGCACGCAAACTTGCCTGGAATGTTGCCTTGTAGATGACCCCTGTGTAGTAATCCAGGCTGCGGGCGAGGGACAGGTTGAGCACGACTGGCCCCAATGCAGTTTCATGTTGAACCCCTCAAAAATGCACGGAAACTTGCCTTGAGGGTTGCTTCATAGATGACCCCTGTGTAGTAATCCAGGCCGCGGGCGAGGGACAGGTCGAGCACGACAGGCCTCAAAGCATTCATGGCAGTCAGGTACTTGAACAGGAGGCGCAGCTCTTCCATTGCGTCTCCTGCAGGAAGAACATCAGCGGGTGTGTGCAAGGGAGGTGTGGGTCCTTTTCCTTTCTTCATTCATTTCGTGCATTTGATGCACTTCATTTCACGCATTTCTTTGGGTCAAACATGGCAACTTGTTGACAGGGCTTGTGGTCATGAGAGCCCATGGATATTGGGAGCAGATGGAAATTGGGGGCCCATAGATATTGGGAGCAGATGGAAGTTGGGAGCCCATGGATATTGCAAGCAGATAGAAATTGAGAGCCCATGGGCATTGGGAGCAGATGAACATTGGGAGCCCATTGATATAGGGAGCTGACATGGCAGATTTCTCTGGGCTAAATATGAAAACTTCTGGACAAAGCCGATGGTTGCTTCACAGTGCACAGGTGAGTACAGAAGCTAGGCTGCGGCAAGCATACAGGCTTCTACAGACCCAGACAGGCACCCCTGTCAGCCTGATGGTTGCTTCGCAGTGCACAAGTGAGCACAAGCAAGGCAGGCAAGCATGGATTCTACTGACTCGTGCATGAGCATTGTGGGGGAATTCATAGATGCTAGGCAAGGAGGACAGCTACAGCTGCAGAACGTCAGACATGAATCGAGACACTGCAAAGACCACACTGTTCAATGTTTCATCTTGATCTACAGCACAACACATGCAGGTGATCCCACTCACGAGATGCGGGGTGCTGGGTGAAGGGGTGCTCTGGAGAGCTCAGCTTGTCCAGCAAGGCCATTGGCTCACCCCTGCACAGAGGCCGCACAGCATTTTGCAGGAAGTCCTCAGAGAGGAGAACTTTGGAAAGCCTTGACCTGTTCAACAAATGCAAGCTGAGACGAGCCATAGGGATTTGCAGGGATTTGCTTCCTCCTGGAGACAACCAAAACATCCATCCGTTCATGCCACTTGGATAAGAATGGAAAGGGCTTGCACTTGACGTTTCACAGCTCATGGAGCGGGCGATATTCAGAATTAACAGCTTCCCAGTGGGCCCTATATTTGTAATGTATGCCTGCAAATTTGCGCCTGTTGCAGGCATGCCATTGTTTGGCTGACATGCATGGCACCTATCACATCTCATTTGCAGAGGAACATGACACGCCAAACACTAGCCTAGGCTGGGCCTCAAGTATTTTGGTAACAATCAAAAGTGAGATGCTTTATGTGTCACAGTCTATTCACTTGCAGGTTAGCAGGATGTGACAAACTCAAAACAAATTCAAGAGTCAGGGTTAAAGGATTACATTTTAATCCCAGCTTGTGATGAAGCTTGCCCTTCCTGACATCACCTCCAAAGGTGCGGGCGTCTCTTTCTTAGCATTCTTGTCAGGATTATAGGATTACATTTTAATACCACCATAGTGACGAAGCTCGCCCTGTTTAAAAGAGCCCCCAAACATGCATGCACCTTCCAGCGTTCATCTGTCTTGTGAGGCTGCCCTCCAGCCACCTCAGGTACCACAACTTAGCTGCACACATAGGCAGGCTATGAAACATCCTCCCTTTGTTGTCCCACCTCAGTACCACAGCCACTGCCTCAACATCTCAGCACCAAAGCTTGCACACAATACAGATTGTATACCCTCCTTACTACTTGGGGGATGCGCGGTGCCTGGGCCTAAGTACCCTCGTTTCCTTTATTGAAGTAGGAGGTGTTTTCACTGCTTTTCCTTTTCCCCTTTCTTCTTTTACCTTTTTCCTGCTCCCCTCTCGCCTTCTTACCACAGCACAGCAGCTTACAAATAGGTACAGATCGTAGCGTCCTTGCTATTACTCTCCTTGCCTTCCAACCTCAGCTTACACACAGATACAGTTTGTAGTTTCCTTGCTGTTCTCTTGCCTTCCACTCCAGCACCACAGCTTGCACGCAGATATAGGTTGTAGTTTCTTTCCTGTTCCTCTTCTTGCCTCCCTACCTCAGCACCACAAAGTCTCCGATGCGGTCCGCCACAGCAGCTGGCAAGCCTTTCTCCTCAATCATTTCAGACCTCACGGCCTCCCAAGGCTCCTGCAAATGCAGCAAGCAGCACAGGGGGTCTAACAATGAGTCTGATGTGAGCATTTCGAAATCATTTTGTGGCTCCTTAACACACGCAAACACACACGCACACACAGAATGGGGCACAATGAGGCAGGCGGGTCTTTTCTACCATCTGTTTTAGGCCTGCAAAGAATTGAGGGCAAAGAACAAGAGCTCTGAGAACAAATACAAATCACAAGGATCCTATGAAGACAAAGACCTGACTACATCTAAAGCTGTGCACATCCACTTCTTCCTTACAGAGCTATACGCACCACACTTATTATCCAAACACGAGCTGCTAGGAGAAGTAAGGAAAAAACACGTACTCGAGCTGGTTTCAACGGTGCAAAGCTCTGATCATGATCTGGTGGTTGAGCATTGGCATGAGCACATAGGGCACCCATAAGCTCAAGCACAAACTTGTCTCACGCACACAGCAACTGCTAGCAATGCTTTGAACCGATGACTTGTGCAGGCAAACAAGACACCGGAGTTAAAGGACAGTTGAGCAGAAAAGTCTAACAAAATTTGGATTTTTGAGTTTCTTAAAAACATGAAAAAGGCCAAGGATTCGGTAGGAGGAACGACATTTCTTGGGGAGCGTCAAGTGAGCTGCCGCATTTGAACCCACCTTGTCTAACTTATCAATGGCAGAGCAGATGGCTCGGAACTTCTGAGGAGGCACGCCAGCAATCTGCAAATGGAGGTCAGCAATGGAGGCAGGCAGCTTGCACGATTCAAGCTGTTAAGGGGCAGACGTGCGTGGGTTTCACGGCAAGGAAGCTGGGAGTTGTCTTCACTTTAAAACAAGGAGCGTCAGGAAAAATGTTAGGGACCAGAGTCAAAGAGGGGGTGAACATCTTCCAGGACAGCAGCAGGGGGAAGTCATTTGTCAAGCACATGCAGCAAAAGAAGACTACGACTGAATGCGAGAGTGGACTCCTATAGCATAAAATGAGCAAATTTGAGCCGTCTAGAGAGAGATCCAAGAAACAAGCGGGACGTGTGCCATGCGGGGTCAAATCAAGCAATTCAATTGACAATGAATGGACTTGAGACTTCATCAATGAAATGAAGAAGTGAAGCTGACACCATGTGCCACGCAGGGTCACACCAAGGGTCACATTACGCTGCTCAAAGAAAGAATGGTGAATGGATAGAGGCATGGAAGCAGGGTCACACCAATGATGAATTGAAGGTAATAAAAACATGGGGTGTGATAAATGCGATAATCAAGTACACAGCCGACCACATGCTGCTAGCCGCACAAGCTGAGCTCACGGGCCTGATTTACATGTTGGCTTACCTCCATCATTGAATCTAACAACTTGCGGTGGTTGAGCTTGATTTCAAACTCCCCAAGCTGCAAGTCCTGCAGAAGGAAGCCCAAAGGATCAGGGTGGTTGGCTAATTGCATCTAGATCTTTCCTTGAAACGGTTCAATCCACCATGGCGGGTGGAACAGCCCATTAAGACCAGCAAACGAGAATCCATATAGAGGAAATAGCTTTTTGGCAGGGAAGGCAATGGAAACATCAAAAATAACAGAACAAGTTGGGCCGTGATTCAGAAAAAAAACGATTCACTTTGTAACACTCACTTGCAAGATTTCTACCAGCACTTTGACCACTTCCGAATCAGCTACCATGGTTGCGTATGCGCCAGCAACATCAAAGTCGCACTGGAAGAATTCTCTGCATATGCAGTGATCACGTGAAAGAGGTGGTGTGAGGTGCTGTTCCAAACACTGCAAGGGCAAGCATGAGACATGCATGCAGACGCAAAGGGTCCCTACTAATTAACACATACCGTTGTGTGCTAGGATCAAAGAAACGTCTGCCATAAGATGAGACAAAAGGCTTCGAAGTACGACAGTGTGAGGGTCACTTGAAGGAACAGATACATCACACTACGCTACAATACATGGCACGGCACATCGGAGACAAGTGGATCCCAGGCCAGGTGCTGAAGGGAGGCTTTTGCCAAAAGTTTTGGACGCCTACACTGCAGCCTTCCCTAAGTAGTGCTCTGCAATTTTCCCTCTTTCTGTACAGCACTGCATCAGAGAAGAAAGGAGCCCAGCACAGCCACCGAAAGGAAGCTCAGACGCCTCAACTCCCTTCCCAGAAGTGCACTGCAAGTTGATTTCCCGAGGGATTCAACCCAGCACTCACCTGAACCTTCCCCGCGTCATCTGTGGCTGGTCTCTTCTGTACACCTTGCCTATGTGGTATCGCTTGATGTTGCCCACACTGTTAACCGCCACGTAACGAGCAAAGGGCACAGTCAGGTCATAGCGCAGCGACAGCAGCTCGCCACCTGCAAGAGTTGGTGGGTGAAGCACTCGTCAACATGCAACTAAGCTCACTTTACCATCCGGTCTGAAATTACAAAATTTTCCTCTAAGCATTGGGTTCATTATGTGTGCCACAGGAAGTCGCGTGTTCCCTCCTGTAGAACAAAGGCTCTGCCAGTCTTTCGAATGAAGAAACCACGGAGGTTGCAGCACAGAAACAGCAGCTCCGTACAAGCAACCATGAGAAAGCTAAGGGACGGACACCATTTTGACTCTTACTCAGCGAGTCCAGGTCAGTGTACCATTTTCCAGACCAAGCCAAACAGTTAGCGCCCCCACCTCAAACATCGCAAATTCTTAGAGGCAAACCCTGAGATGAAATCAATCACACTTTGTCTCTATAAATAAAAAAGGTATCACATGGTGTGCTTGCATTGTGTTTACTCACCCTGGTCTGCAAGGTCATAGATGAGCTTGGAGTCCTCTCCGTACTTGCCCATCAGGGTTTCTCTCAACTCAAACACAGGGGTGTCGATGGACACAGCACCGTGGCGCTTAAACACGCTGGTGATGATATTGAAGGCAGCCTGAGATGTGTGTGAGATCCAACATCACAGGCTTTGAGGCATTCTCAAAATCAACATCACAGGCTTTGAGGCATTCACATTCTCAACGTCGTAGGCTCCGAGGCATTCCCATTATTAGCATCACAGGCTTTGAGACTTTCTTATTCACAGAAGGCTAGACATGCTGGTTATGGTGTTCTAAGGAAGGCAGCTTGAAGGATGGACTAGGTTACGGTATTGGAAGGCAGCTTGAAGGAAATACTAGAGAGCATGGCTCAGCTGGCCTTGGCAGACATTGATGCTGACATGATGAAATCAAGCCCACAAAGTGCTGCAGTGCTGTCATAAGTGCTGCAGACATTGACGCTGATAAGTACCAGGCCCACGAGTGCTGGATCGCTGTTGTCACAGGTACATTAGACATCGATGCTGACAGCTGCAAACATTGCTGACATGCTGCAGCCATTGATGTTGACATAAAGTCAGGGCCACGGACGCCAGTTTGAGGCCGAGTCAGGGCGGGCACGAAAGAAGTACCAAGGGGAGTCATCTCAACCAGTCAGTGCTGCAGTGCTGCCAGCACAGGCGCCAGAGGACAACACGCAATGCGTGTGCTCATCGGCAATGAAGGAAGGAGACGCACCTCTCGGATAGCCATCTGGTCGGGCATGAAGTCTCGGGCGCCCTTGGCCACCTTGGGCTTCCGTCGCGCCTGCAACATGCATGCAGGTATTGCCAGCATTGAAGGTTTTGCCGGCACTGCAGGTGGATACAAAGTGCCCTCATGTGTGCGAGTATTACAGGCAATGCAGGTGGTCACCAGTGCCCTTGGCCCCCTTGGCTTGCGCTGTTGCCGGCATCAGGTGGCATGGGGATGCAGTTTGTGCTTTTGTCAGCATCGGGTAGCATGGGGATGCAGTTTGGGGATGCAGTTTGGGGATCAGGTGGCATATCAGGCGCCGGCAGCAGGTGGTATGGGGATGCAGTTTGGGGATGCAATTTGAAAATCAGGTGGTGCCGGCATCAGGTGGCATAGGGATGCAATTTGCGCTGTTGCCAGCATCACCTGGCATGGGTATGCAGTTTGGGGACCAGGTGGCATATCAGGCGCCGGCATCAGGTGGCATGAGGATGCAATTTGTGGATGCAAGTTGGGAGTTAGGTGGCATCAGGTGGCATGGGGATGCAGTCTGGGGATGCAAGTTGGGGATTAGGTGGCATCAGGCGCTAGCATCAGGTGGCATGGGGATGCAATTTGGGGATGCAATTTGGGGACCAGATGGCGTATCAGGTGCCGCCATTGGGTGGCATGGGGACACAAGTTGTGCTGTTGCCATGCAAACCTTGCTTGGCGGCAACTGCGGCCTCAGACCTGCACTCTTGGAGGCCCTTCTGTGCTCATGTCATGCTCAAACATTCATTACCTAGGACCCCCCCCCCCCGGAGAAGCGAATGCAAGTACAGTGCATGACACCACTGCCCATGAAGCAAGTGCAAGGACAGCGCATGACACCACTGCCCATGAAGCGAGTGCAAGTACAGTGCATGGCACCACTGGTGCCGGGCCTCTGTGGACCATATTATACTCCCCAGCAAGCAAGCGATGCTCGAGGCACACAGCTGATCCAAGCACAGCTGATCCAAGCATGGCACAACCTATAAGCACTCTTCAAGACTATGCTGAAAGCCCCTTGCGGGAAAGGATTCGGTAGAACAGCACCACAAGCAATTGGGAAGAAAGCCCCTGCAAAGGTCATTGCGCTGACCAGGTTGCCTGCCACCCATTCATGCGACGAGTTAAAGAGTGGAGGTGTGCCAAGGGCTCGCTCTTGAGCACGCTGCTCAGATAGAGAGAAACCATATGAGTACTGCTGGCTCTCTTCTTTGCGCTGACCTAAGATAGGAGCATGTGAGGAAGCGTCCCTGCGCAGCTCGCCTGGCTTGCTCCCACGCAGCTGCGGGGCCACCAAGGTGCACAGATGCACAATTTGCACAAGGAGCACGAGAGACAACAGATGCACAGGAGGGTGCATCGCTTGCACAGCTCACCAGCTTTGCCTCCATGCAGCTGCAGGGACATCCAAGCCATCACCACAGGCATGAGATGCACAAGAGGAAACGCGTGTCATCTTCTTCATGAGATGCACAGATGCACGCGGGGTTGTGCCCATCACACACCCCCCATCTGGTGGCCTCCACGCTGCTGCGCAGCTCAGCCATCATCTGTTTTAGTTCAACAGAGTGCAGTTAAGATGGGTGTACACAGGGATGCGATTATTGCAGACCCCCACCTGGTTGGCCTCCACGCAGCTGCGCAGCTCTACCATCATCTGGTCAAGCACAGCAGAGTGCAGGGGATCCAATGCAGCGGTGACCGCTGCCAGGCTCTGGGGTCCCAGGCAGTCAGCAGCCAAGCTGGCAACAGCTGGGGGCTCCGCTGGAGTCACTGGGAGCACAGACCTGTGTGGTGGTGAAAGTTGAGGGGTGGCCATGCGATGAGTATAAAAATTTAATCGACCAAATCGCGTCTAAAACTACGAGGTATGTGATGATGAAGGATTGGAGAAGGGGTTGATCTCTCATGGCAGGAAAGCATTCAGAAAGCAAAGCAAATTTTGAAATTGGGAAAGGCCATGCTCGGCGCAGCAATATAGTTTTTCATGCTAGTTTCTGCTTGTGCCCATCAGCAAAGCACTGCTGTGCAATTGGTCTCATGGAGAATCGAATTCTGCTCTATCAACTTTTTGCCATCATTTGGGACAGGAGCCTCAGAATGGGGTCACACTTTGGAGCTGCAGGAGCGCAAAGAGATTTGAACAGGATGCAACAGTTTATGCTGATTCATGCCACACAAACACCAAATATAAGGGGCACATTAGCTTGAATCTACTCCCATCAGCAAAGCACTGCTGTGCGATTGGTCTCATGGAGAATCGAATTCTGCTCTATCAACTTTTTGCCATCATTTGGGACAGGAGCCTCAGAATGGGGTCAAGCACTTTACAGCTGCAGGAGCGCAGGGGACCTGAAAAGGATGCAATAGTTCATGCTTACACATGCCACACACGGCAAATTTCAGAGGACAATCAGCTTCAATCTACTCCCATCAGCAAAGCACTGCTGTGCGATTGGTCTCATGGAGAATCGAATTCTGCTCTATCAACTTTTTGCCATCATTTGGGACAGGAGCCTCAGAATGGGGTCACACTTTGGAGCTGCAGGAGCGCAAAGAGATTTGAACAGGATGCAACAATTTATGCTGATTCATGCCACACTAAGAGCAGATACCAGGGGCCAATGAGCCTCACTCTGCTCCCATCAGCAAAGCACTGCTGTGCAATTGGTCTCATGGAGAATCGAATTCTGCTCTATCAACTTTTTGCCATCATTTGGGACAGGAGCCTCAGAGTGGGGTCACACTTTGGAGCTGCAGGAGCGCAAAGAGATTTGAACAGGATGCAACAGTTTATGCTGAATCATGCCACACTAACAGCAAATATAAGGGGCACATTAGCTTGAATCTGCTCCCATCAGCAAAGCACTGCTGTGCGATTGGTCTCATGGAGAATCGAATTCTGCTCTATCAACTTTTTGCCATCATTTGGGACAGGAGCCTCAGAATGGGGTCAAACACTTTACAGCTGCAGGAGCGCAGGGGACCTGAAAAGGATGCAATAGTTCATGCTTACACATGCCACACACGGCAAATTTCAGAGGACAATCAGCTTCAATCTACTCCCATCAGCAAAGCACTGCTGTGCGATTGGTCTCATGGAGAATCGAATTCTGCTCTATCAACTTTTTGCCATCATTTGGGACAGGAGCCTCAGAATGGGGTCACACTTTGGAGCTGCAGGAGCGCAAAGAGATTTGAACAGGATGCAACAATGTATGCTGATTCATGCCACACTAACAGCAGATACCAGGGGCCAATGAGCCTCACTCTGCTCCCATCAGCAAAGCACTGCTGTGCAATTGGTCTCATGGAGAATCGAATTCTGCTCTATCAACTTTTTGCCATCATTTGGGACGGGCGCCTTGGGGAAAGAGTCGCACAATTCGCAGCAGCAGGAAAGGACGGGTAAGAGAGATGAGGGCATGGTGCTCAACAGCAACGCAAAAAGGATGAATACCAGAGGCTGATCTTTAAATCCCTATCAGCAATCATTGAATGCTCTGCCATGCCATGGTGTCACGAAAAGTCGGAATATGCCTGTCAAACTTCCAGCATGACTGACCCCGGACACCCTGCAGCAGCCCCCTCGGTAGCCCTTCAGGGCCCCTACAAAGCCCCTGCTGCTGCAAGGAAAGAAGTATTCTTCCTCATTTTGCATCACATCGCTAAAACTGGCCAATGCCCACTGAGAATGATCGGCTTGCAATATAACAAGCACAGCATATGTCGTGTGACCCTTGCAGGCGTGCGCATCTCCCTCACACATACTCACTGCATGTGTCCGTAGGGGCAAGGCTTTCTTAGGGAGAGGCATTGAGGATTGAAAGGAGGGAAGCACTGAAAGGGCAGAGAAGGCATCACTCGCCCGTGGCCTCATGCAGCAGCGCCCTCCACAACGACCTCATACACAAGAGGCATGCTCTTGTTGCAGTACGTCGTGTGCCCAGAACTGCAACATTTCTGAGATGCTAAGCAGAGAATGCATCACTCAACAGTGGCCTCCTGTAGCAGCACCCTCAACATTCGACTTAACAAGAGACATGCCCTTGTTGCAGTATACCATGTGCCCAGCAGCGCAACATTTCTATGATGCTAGGCTGAGGAGGAACCACTCACCCAGGGCCTCCTGCAGCAGCGCCCTCCACAAACGCCCTCACGAGAGCCGTGCCCTTGCCCAACACCACGCCACCCGCACCCTTCTTATCTTTCTTCTTGTCACCACCCTTCTTGTTGTCGGCCCCTTTACCAGCATTTGCCTCTTGTGGGGTGGGGTCGGCAGCAGGGGCAGCAGGGGCAGGGGGGCCCTACAAGCAAATAGGAGGAGCGGCTGTGGTAAGTACCCCCTTGGTACCCTGGATAATGCTGGTCAATCCTTGTCAATGCGGGTCAATGCCGGTAATTGCCCCTGCAGGCGCAGCAGGGGCAGGGGGGCCCTGCAAGCAAACAGTAGAAGCAGCTATGGCAACTGCTGTTGCTGCTGCTATTGCTGTGTTTCACCACTGGCTTGGAAATGCTCAGGCTGAGACAGAGAGGCAGAGAGACAAGGGATGGACAGGGAGGAACAAACACTCAATTCCAATCCGAGAAAAACATCCTCTGGCAAGTTGAAGCATATGTCCAGCCACGCAGGGGGGCAGCGAGAGCCCAGGCACGCAGGAAAGACACACAAGCACCATACAAATTTCTCCTTCTTGAGCATCCCTCAGCACAACGCAGTTCAACCCTAGATTTCCCATACAAAGCCACACACACACACACACACACACACACACACACACACACACACACACACACACACATCATTTTCCACACGTCCACAAACCTGCTGCCGAGAGCCTCCTCTACTTGGGGTTCTGCTCTGAATTTAAGAGCCATGCCACCAAATGAGACAGTATGCCACTCTTCACTTGTGGTACAGCTGCCCTCCATCACCTCAGTCATCATCAGCTAACAACTTTGCCTGCAGCGCACCTCCAGCATACGGAGCACCGCCACCCCTGCCAAGCTCTCAAGCGCGATGGCGGCTAGTGTGGCGCGCAGCGCGGCATCTGCAGCACGTGCAGCTGTTAGGGAGGGGCTGCAGGAGGGGTCCTGCAGCAGCAGAGAGCCTACAGAGAGCAGCTCCTGCTGGGCGCTCTGCAGGCTGGACTCCACCTGCGCAAAAGCAGCCTCCTGCATGTGGAGAACAGTTCAGGGAAGGTTTCAGTTGGTACGACAGCTGGGGGCTCTGGAGTTTGGTACACATCATGAGCCCAAAAAGCAACGAGGGAAGCAGAGGTAAGTTTATTCATCAATCTTGGGGGCCTGCCCAAATCAGTGCAAAGACTGAGAAGTGTGGGTGTAGTACAACTGTCATCCAAGAACACAGTGAAAAAAAGCTGTGTGGCATGACATTTGCTGCCCTTACTGAACTTACAAACATCCACCAACATGTACATGCACCCATGCATAGGGACATGCCGCAGGCAAGCTGTTGTGGCAACTTGAGTGGCGATGGACGGAACCTACACCATGCAACAAAACAAATGAATAACACACACGCACCATCTGTTCAGCTGCCGCGGGTGCGCTTTGCAGAACCCGGCGTGCGCGCGTGAGGGCATCACGCGCTGCCAAGCCAACCAATGCGCGGCCTAGCTCTAGCAAGGCAGGGGCAAGGGAGGGTGCGACGACGTTGCCGGGGCGGTTGGCCTGGGTTCAATGGAGTCCAGGAGACAGAGCTGTTGAGGGAATGCCTCACTCTTCCTAACAGTGAGGAGGTCATGGCAAACTCTGGATGGTGGAGCTCTGTCACGGTGTGCAACCAGAGGACAGCAAAAGCACAGCCGTATATGGACAGCGAAGCGACGGGCAAAGCAGGACGCGGCGTTTGAACTGCAACAGAAAGCATGCATCCCTTGAAGCTAAGCCACTGCGTGAAGGAGGCCTTTCTTGCTTTGCCTTCGTTTCTACACCCATCTCCCAAAAAATGACAGGCAACGCTCTACTGTTATTTATTTATTTACTTACAAAAAAAGCACGCATGCAACTGGACACCTTAAGATATAACCGCAAAATCTCACCTCACTCTGAATGCTTGCCTTTCAAACAGAGCACGCTACACGCACCTGGCCACGTTGGACAGAATCCGCAAAGGCTCAATTTACTGAGTGCCAGCCCATCCGGGCTCTCTCTGCATGACAGGCCTCGCTTCTTGCAGTCCATCGCAAGCCTTACTTCTAACAGCCCTCAATCCTGCCTGCCCCCTTTTGCCTCCAGGGGGCAGAAACCAACACTTGCTTCAAAGCTCACCTCCTCCTAAGCTCTGTCAGAGTGGTAAAAGATTACCAAGAAGGAACCCAAGTATTTCCTTGCCGCTCGATCTTATTTTGGCAGCAGCACCTCAATCTGCACCTTTGGCCGCACCAAAACAAAAGAAGCAGCCTTGAATCTCTTGCCAACCATATGAAGCCCCCTCCTTCCTCCTGCCACTCCTCCCTCACCTTTGGTGGCAGCGCCTCGCTCTGCACCTCTGGCCGCACCAAAGCGTACGCGGAGGCCAGGGCATCGGCCACAGATCCCAGGCGCTGCATTGATGGGAAGCAATGCATGAAGGCAAGTAACAAAGAAAGCTGGGAGCCAATATCAGGCACCCTACTGAATGAAGGACTGGAGCACGCATTGCTGCAACAGAGACTTGAGCACATAAGGTTGTTGCAACAAAATGTTTGATCTACATGCAGCAACACAAGATGAGGCATGTGCACCATGCTGCAAGAATTGATGAGATGTATACCATGCCTGCAACGCATGAGACGTGACAGACGCGCCATGCCTGCCCGCAAAGGACATGACTACTTAAGAGTGAATGACGCAACGGCTTCAACACCAGAACTGGTGCAAAGCAACAGTTACTTCAGGCTCTCCATATCAATGCCGCCATTGAGGGCACCTCAGCACTCCATGCAGCTTCCTAGAGCGCACTGCTTTTTTGTTCCTTTGCACCCTTCATCTTGACAGCATTCAAGATGTTGTTGCAATGCCATGTTGCAATTGCCCTGCGCCAGACACCTGCCTTGCCCCATTCACAACCCATCCACAACCAAATTCCCTTTTTTGTGTGTCGTTTGGTGAGGTCCTTGCTAGCTTGCCAGCTAGGGAACCTTTCCTTAATGCACACAGCTTATTGGCTGGCGTAGACTCCTCTTGTGTGTTTGTGTGTGTGCATGTGTGTGTATGTGCGTATGTACGCGCGCGCACGCACGTGCACGTGTGAGTGTGCGTGTGTACGTGTGTGTGTGTGTGTGTGTGTGTGTGTGTGTGGATAGGTTGCAAATGGGGCAGGAAGGCATACATTCGTATTTGCAAAAACTGCCAAGTGAACTTCACTCCCACATGACCCTCACACTAATGCCACAGGTTGAAAGCAATGCATACATTACCCACCCCCCAAAAAAACAAGTACCTGTGCCACAGCGTTGAAAGCATCCCCTAGGCTCTCGCTTTCCCCAGCCTTCATCAAGCCCACGCGCTTGCTGCCCTCCAACAAGCTGCGCAGTTCGTCTGCTACTGCTGCTGCACCTTTGTAGCCCTGAGCCTCCATCAGGTCTGCATCCAGTACCTTGGTCTGCAGGTAAGCAAGGCAGGTGGATTTGTCAGGCGCAATGCTGAGAGCGGTGAGGTGTGCGCATGCTGGAATGGGATGAAAATATCAAGCGCCTCCATACCCTAATGCAATCAGGTGCAAGTGTGCCTGTCAAACACATGAATTCGTGTGCGTTCAGGCTGCCATTGACAAGCAACTCACAGGGTAATTCCTGAGAGTGTGTGTGTTTGTGTGTGTGTGTTTGTGTGTGTGCGTGTGTGTGTGTGTGTGTGCGCGCATGTGTGTGTGTGTTTGACCCCCTTGCCCACAGCATGTGTGTTGTGTGCCAGCACCCAGCCGCATCAGCTGAGGATGCATGAGAAAAGCAGCGCTCCCGTCGTATCGCAACAATTGAAGCTTTCCTCTAGAGGGACGCCTTGAAAGCCAGCTGAACCAAGCAATTAACGCAGCAGCTCACTCCTGGCAAATGCATTGATACGCTGTGCATGCGCCCAGCGCTGTGCATGCTCTGAGTCCGGAGTGCAGCGTGTCCTCTCTTTGATGGCTGTCTCTGCTAGACATCAGGTGACCCCATGCTCCCCTCACCTGCATGCCTATTGCTTCCATGGACAGAGCTGCTCCAGCCTGTGTCATGCCCAGCAGCTTCTTGCCGCCCTGCACCAGCAGGCATGCAACACCTGCGGACGCTGCAGCGCCGCCCTGCAGCACCAGGCGCTCAGAGGGGCTGAGATTGGGGGGCACAATACCAGCTGCAGCCAGGGAGGAGGCTAGAGGCTGCTCAGGCTGGCCATAGCAGGCATGGCCCAACTGCACGAGGGGACCTGCGTTCTTGCTGCCCTCCTGCTGCTGCCCGTCCGTCTCCGCCCAAGCGAACTGCGGCAAAATGTCCGCGTTCAGCAGTGCAGCGATGAACTCGGCCACTTGCAGGCGCACGCCGCTGCGGCCGTTCATGAGCTGCAGCAGCTTGGTCACGAGCACTGCCCGAGTGTGGGTGGGGGACATCAGGGGAACATCCTTGCTGCTAGCTGCCTGCTGCTGCTCGCTGATGGCCTGGAGTGCAGTTGCATCCTCAAGCTGGAAGCTCTTAGGGGGGGGGGAAGCGCGCTTCACGCGCTCAGCGCCCGCTGGATCAAGCGCCACAGGCATGCGCGCAGTGGCTACGCACACCACATCATCCAGGGTGGGCTGGGCCCCAATCCCACCCACAGTGAAAGCCTTTTGGGCAGCAGACATGCCTGGTGGTGAATTGAAAAGTCTGGCTGTGGCTTGTGCAATTTTGGGATCCACACCTGAGCGGATCAGTGTCCGGAGAGCCTGCATGACCTTGGGGCTGCCAGCCCCGGCATTATTATTAATAAACTTTTTTAACACCTTTTATTTGCTCTGCCTGAAACACCACATTGGCAATCTGTCCTTGATCCAGATTCAAAAACCTGCGTTCCATGTGTTCCCCATCGCACACGGCCGTACCTTGGGGCCGCATCATCTCCTTGTGCAGTAAAATACCTGTACCATTGATTGCCTTGCGCAGAGAGTATTGATATGTTCCGGCGAGGCGGTCCACGCGATCTTGCAAGGTTTGAACTGATATGGTGGAGCAAGCAAGGAGGATGTCTGCCTGGATATGTGCCCAGGATTTAAGCAGCTTATGCAGGAGTTTTTCTTCTGCTTTGGACACAGATGTATGTCCAGATGTTTCAGCATATTGTCGGCACGAGGATGATCACGGGAAGAGGATGTTGTGCAGCAGAGGAACCTGTGTCATTATCCTTGAAGGGATCTTGCCTTGTTGCTGGCACCTTGAGCATTGCCAGTGCCTTAACACCTCTACATGTGCCACTCCAAAAGCATCAAAGCATTTCCTGGAAGGGAAGCAAGTCGGAAGTAACACACAGGCATTTGACGCCATGCAACGGGTACTACCAGGGCACATGGTTTGGATCACTTGAACACGCCGTCCCCAGTAATCACCATACATCACTTGCCATGGGACTTCAGAATAAGGATGCCCTCTTCCGTCCGCAGAGTTGCATGCTAAATCTAGCATCCCTGACCTGTGACTCTCTTAATCCAAGCAAAAGTGCATGATTAGCCAGCCAACATCGGCCGCGGCCTGCTCCGAACAAAACACACTGGACACAAATCCATGTCAGCCTTCTTAACCATACCAGCATTTACTCCATGCTCGTCTGCTTGGGTGTGTGTACCTGCAGCCCTGCAGCCACTAAGTGCTATCAAATTCCACCGCTTGCACAATCCACCTTCAAATTTGCCAGGGTGGCAGAATCGCTTAGCTTTCAAGCTGGTCCCCAGGTCCATGTTTTCACCTCATGCAATTGAAATTGGTATCAGTGCAATGAGCACTCCCATCAATCGTGCAAGCGAAAATGCTTGCAAAGTCTTGCCTCAGCATGAGAGCACCTCATCACGAGGCCAAGCCAAGATGAAAACGTTGCATTGAAATCATTAAAAAAAAAGCTTTGAGAACCAGTAGCGATCATCTTCCAGCAACAATTGCGGTGAGTCGTTCTTGAATAAGAAAATATATACACAACAACTAAGTCAATTTTTGAAAGGCCTCGGCCCCCAGCGTTAGGCAAGGATGTGTACACACTTGCCGAGGCAACCTCTCAAGACGGGGCGTGTCAGGCTCCTTGGGTGGCCAGCAGAAAGGACAGAAACTGTGGTTGTAAGCAGCGCTGCGGGTCCACTCTCCATCGGGCACAAGGAGCCTGCAGGCCACCTTTTTCACACCGCCATTTTGAAGCAGCATGGCCTTTTCCGTGAGTAAAATACCCAGCGTGAGGTGCTTGAACATTTAGACCATTAGTTGGGGGCCTTTGGCGGTGTGGGGCATGTGCAGAGACCAATCAGTTTGGGGGCAGGGTGGAGGCAGGGTGCCAAGTTGGAGGCTGCCTCGCTTTTTCTTGCCACTCTGCTGTGCACCTGCAACAGGCCTTTGCAGTTGCTGGGCCTCACATATAGTGTGGGGTGCCTTGGTTTTGTTTTTCGAATGCTCCTGGCACGCATAAACGCATTCCTCGGCGGCTTCACTGCCAGCCTTTTTACCTGTCAAGCTGCCTGCATTGCCCTGTTTCAGTGCATGCCCTGCCATTCCTGACTGCTGCTGCAAAAGTTTGAGCAAGAAAGCCTGTCTGCAAAATGTACTTGTAGCCCATACAAGCGAGGCATCCTTGAGATTCATCCGTGAGTTTGGACTTGCCTCCTCTGAGCACAAAGCATCCCAAGCCACCACACCTGCAGGCATGCGGTCTAGTCTCCTTGCCAGATTTCTCTCTTACGCTCCCTGTTTCAATTGGATGCTTCCCCATCAGAGTATCCTCCTGAAGAGGATGAGGAGGACAAGGGCAGCAACAAGAGCGGCAGCTCGGGGGGAGACAAGCAGGAGCGGAGCACGGGAGCAGGGCTGGATGACCAGCCTCCACCTGGGTGAGTATACACTGAGAGCACGTGCCATGAAGGAAGTCATGAGATGCCGGGAGGATGTGAATTGTGTGCCGTGAGAACGCTGTGTGTGTACCATTAAAGAGTCATCTGAAAACCAGCTTTTTGGCACAAGTGCTTGAAACCTAGGGTGACAGGTTCATGATGACGTGGATGTAAAGACAAAAGGTGCAGTTCCATGCCTCTGCTTTCTGCCAAACATGGTAGAGAGATTCTCTCCACTTGCCGTATTCTCCATGTCTGGCACGCACCTTTCAAGGGTTGAAGGGTGTGCATGTGGTTGCCAGCTTGCCAGAACTGCTGAAGATTGAAAACGAACCAATGGAAGGACAGCACAGACCTTGCTTCAGCAGAGGCCTGCTTCAGCCCCAAGCAAGAAGTGCTCCGCTCGCTATATTTGAGTATGCTGCACAATGCCCCTTGCTCCTTTTTACCCTTCCTCTCCTCTGCTCCCTTCTGCAGTATGGTCTGCGAAGTTTCGCTTGTTAATTCACAAATAACAAACTGATTTATTTGCTTTTTTCTGGAAAAAATTGTTGAAGATGGGCTCAACCCCTACCTCTGCGTGTTACATATGTGCACATGCAAGAGCGCTTGTTGCATGGGTGCAGGGTCAACTGGAAGGGCAGCAAGAAGAAGAAGACAAAGGGCAAGAAGGAGGGCCAGGATCTGTACCTGCTGCTGGGGCTACAGAACGAGCGATTCATGGCCACTGAATCCCAAATTAAAAATGGTAGGCGCAGCAGCAGCAGCAGCAGCAGCAGCAGCAGGAGCAGCAGACATGTGCGAGCAGAGTGTGCCAATACTGCACAGCTGTGCGCATGCAATCGTTATTGCTGCCACGTGGCAGTTTTCTGTGCTGCCACGACGTCTTATTTCTGCTTTGTAGGCTCTGCATGTTCCATCAAACCAAGGTGCCATGGGTGGGCCCTGTCTCGCCCTCTGTGGTTTGTGTATCGTGGCCATATCAGCCACCTCAGCATGTGGTCCTCTGCGTGTGGTCAGCATGTGGTCAGCATGTGGACCTCAGCATGTGGTTTGCGTATCGTGGCCATATCAGCCGCCTCAGCAGCAAATTGGATGAAGGAGGCAAGGTCCTGCAGCTCTGTGTTCAGCAATTAGTACTACAGCAGTGGCAGAGTGTGCTGCTGCGCTGGGTATGATGTGCAAATGAGGTTCGCTCAGTGCAGGAAACACCGTTTTGCCAGTGCTTGTAGCTCTTAAGAAATGCAATTGCCGCTTTTGACATCTTCAACAGAGCTCTCTTCACAAGCAAGCACCTGACGCGGCATGGCTGGAAGTGGCCATCTGTATAAAGTCCATAATGTATGCCCCTTGTTCCATGTGTAAATGTGCTCAGCTTACCGTCGGGCCTGCTTGGAACACCACCCGGACAAGAAGCTCACTCAGAATGAGTCACCTGAGGAGAAGCAGCGCGTGGAGGACCACTTCAAGCTGGTAATGGGGGCCGATATGTGGTGGTGTGCAGTAGAGCAGTGGAAGTCATACACATGCAGAACACGGAAAAGTTTTTGTTGGGACGCCTGAAAGGAGGCCTTCTGATAAGGAAATATTTTCCCCTGAGAGAAGGACACAGAGGCATTGCTTGTTTCTCATTTAGCTGCAAGTTGCTTTTTATACTGTAGGCAGTCGCTTTGCGTTTGGTACAGGATGTTGGCGTGGCAGCCCCAAGGCTAGCTTTGTCCTCGCTGTGCTGTAGTGTGGCGTGACATGCTTGAGAGAGTGCGCTGCCATGCTGCCTTTTGCCCTGTCCACTGTCCACGCCGCTCAGCAAGCCCATGGTTTATGCATCCCCTCTGCGCCTGTTTTGCTTGAAGCTTCCTCAGTGCCGCGAACTGCGCTTGGTGCCCATTTTCATGAGCCTCTTTGTCTCTTTGCCTGCTGTTGCCCCCTCTACCCCTGCTTCTGGTACACAGTCCACACTGCATGCCTTTGTGATTGCACGCTGAGCTCCTTGTTTGTGTACTCTTCTTGCGATCCTCTACTCAATCCCTTGCGCACACACGCAGATCCAAGAAGCCCATGGCATCCTGTCTGATCCTGCCAAGCGTCGGGAGTACGACTCCACTGACCACTTCGATGACTCCTTGCCCCTGGAGTGCGACCCTGCTGATTTCTTCAAGGTCTTTGGGCCTGCCTTCCGCCGCAACGCCCGCTGGAGTGTGGACCCCAAGGTCCCGGATGTGGGCGATGAGAAGACGCCGTACGACCAAGTGGAGAAGTTCTACAACTTCTGGTTCGGATTCAAGTGAGTTCGCGTTGAGGGCAAGACCATGTCTTGGCAGGTATCTTAGGGAACAATGTGCACGCCATGTTGCTAGGGGTCAGACTGGCATTTCATGACTGCGCTTCCCCACAGTGCAAAAGTGGGCCATCATCGCAGCTGTAGCCGCCACGCAACATCTCTGTTTCGTCCCAGTGTTCCCCAGACCTTCTTTGTTTGAGCAGCGTTGACAATGAGCAATGGCTTTGGCAGCAAGAGCTTTGGCTTGCTTTTGCTGCAGGTCATGGCGTGAGTTCCCGCACCCTGATGAGGAGGACACTGAAGGCTGCGAGTCTCGGGAGCACAAGCGCTGGCTAGAGCGCCAGAACGCCAAGCTGCGCGAGAAGGGTAGGGGTGTCGCTGCTCAAACACTTGTTTGTACTATTTCCAGGCATACTTTCAAGTGAGTTGACAACAACTGGGCGGCAAGAGGTGGCAACATTGTTTTGGGGGAGGAACAAAAGGGTGGACTTACACGCTTGGCATGGGCCTCGGCGGTCGGGTGGACTAAAGTGCCGATGCTGAGCTGTTTAAAAAGGTGGCCCTTGCAAGGGGAGGAAATCAAAGGTGGACGATGTAGAAGCGCCAGCCTTTGAAGTACCTAGTTGTCCTCTATGGACACCATCCATGCCATTCGATCCCCTGAAACCTCTGCTCCTCCAGGCTATCCAGATAGACACAGGCTATCCAGACACAGGGAACCAGTTGCCTGGAGAGTCAGAAAAGGAGGAGTTTGTGGGTCTCTGGAGCTTGGCTGACATGCAAAGCGTGCAAAAGGGCGGATTGGCACTTCAAAGGTTGGGGCCGGTTGTCGGCCTGAGTCAGGGGTTGTACACAGAGAGTGAGGCGACCACAGCACCCCAGTAGGGCAAGTCCAGGATCCAAGACAGCAGAGTGTGGGATCTGGTGCTTCCATTGTTGAATATGCTGCAGTTTGTGGATCAGATTTTTGTGCCACAAGACCAATCCACTGACAAACACAGCAGCATTGCCTCAATGTAATGCATCTGTGTGCTGATGTCTGCAGGCAAAAAGGAAGAGTCAAAGCGGCTGAAAGAGTTCATCAATGCTGCTTACAGCATGGACCCCCGTGTGACCCAGAAGAAGGAGAATGACAGATTAGAAAGGTGAGGATTGAAGGTGGAGGTGTTACAGCATGGACCCCTGTATGAACAACGATAGGTCAGAACGGTGAGGGCTACCCTGCATCTCACAGCGAAGCGTGCATTTTTGTTTACCGCAGTAATCCATAAAAGTGGGGGTGACAGATGGCTGCTCAGGACTCTTTATTTTGCCTGGTAGTTGCTGTTGATGTAATAACTGGGTTGGTTGATGCAATGGGTTGTTAAACGTCTGTAGAACCGAATTCCTTTTGGGAATTTCCTTTCCCTCTGTCATGTGATAGCCCATTAAGGAATTATCAGGGACGCACTCAATGGAAATTCCATTGGCATCCATCTTATTGCAATTTGACAGCATTGTACAGCATCTTCAACTCAGAAGTGGCACAAAACATGTTATGCCTGCGTAATGCATTCATAGCAGAGAGCACTAGGAGCAGGCTGTGAAGGATGCAAATAAATCATCACTGATGCCCGAGTGATTTTGTTGTGGCTTCCCTTCCGAGGGCCCAAAAAGCAGGCTTGGAGGACGCAAAATCATGTGCACTGATGCTCAAATGATTGTCATGTTTTGTTTCATTGCAACTTCCTTGCAGAGTTCGCGAGAAGCATGCATAGGAGAACGCAAGAGACATGTGCACTGATGCCCATAGAAGCTTATACCCTATGTTTTTATGTGTGGTTTCATTGCAGAGAATGCAAGAAGCATGCAAAGGAGAACACAAGAAACATGCGCACTGATGCCCACAGAAGCTTATGCCCTATGTTTTTATGTGTGGCTTCAATGCAGGGAACGCAAGAAGCAGGCTAAGGAGGATGCTAAGAGGCGTGCGATTGAGGAGGCAGAAGCCAAGGTGCGTCAAGATTGCACTAATTGCTGCTGCATTGATGGAAGCACTGGCATGGCTGTGTCAGCTTGCATTTGGGTGGATGTGATGTCATGCTGTCTTGTGAGCTTTACGGATGTGTTGGTGCATTCTCTATGTTTTAGTTTCTTTTGTTGGGGTTAAAATGGGGGTCTGAGCAAAATTCACATTGTCCTACAGCTTAAGCGGCTACCTATGTATGATGATGCCTTTGTTGAAAGACCGCAGCTGACATGTCTCATGAAATGTGTCTGCTGCTAAGCAATGTTTGAGCCCAGATGCTGGTGGAGCTTTGTAAACCCACATGCTGTGTCTGCACTGTATTGGCTAGCTTGATCAGCCCTGCTTGGTGAAACCGTGCACATTTCTCATCTTGTATCTGTAGTTGATAGACCTAGCACAAAAATTAATTCACTGGCAAACAAGATTGGGTGAAATGGGTCAGGTGTCCCAAAGAGGCTACAAAACGAAAACTAGCCCTCTTTGCCAACCCATTCGTGCTTGCCAGGGTGGGCATGTGTTTCTGTTGAACATGCATATGTTGCACATACATTCAGCTCCAGATGTGCTTGTGGGCAAGGTCCCCCCATACGCTTGTACAGGGAAGGTGCCTACTTTGGTACAGCCATGCTGCCTGTGTTGGGTGCAGATCGCAGCTGAGAATGCTGCACGCCAAGCCGCCGAGGAGGCAGAGAAGAAGCGCAATGCAGAGGCAAAGCTAGTGCGGGAGGCAGAGAAGAAGGCGTACAAGAAGGAGCGGCAGCGCACGCGCCAACTGTGTGATGGTGGGTTGCGCCTGTGGCTTGAACTCCTGTAAAAACTACTAGTGTTTGTGTGTTTGGGAGCGGTGGGACGGGTGGGCTTGTGTGAGGGCGTGTACTATCAACATTTGACAGTCTAGTATCCCTCCTGACAGAGGCAACCTTTGAGAGCCCTTGCCTGGGCAAGGCATCTTGGTCAAGACTAAACTGCCCTGTTACCACCAATTTGTACCTCACTCATGCTGGGGACCCTGCTTTCCCCAAACCTCCCTGAGCAAGCCCCTTTCCCCTCAACTCCTAGCACATGCACACACACACACACACGACACACACAAACACACACACACACACACGACACACACACACACACGACACACACACACACACGACACACACACACACACGACACACACACACACACACACACACACGACACACACACACACACACACACACACGACACATACACACACACGACACACACACACACACACACACACACACACACACACACACACACACACACACACAGGCACCCCGCGGCTGCTGTCCTATGATGACGTCGAGCAGCTGTGCACCAAGCTGGATCTGGAGAAGTTGCAGGCCCTGAACATGCAGCTGTCACAACCTGGAATGCCACGAGAGCAGCAGCAGGAGCTGGCGCAGCAGGCGGTGGATAGCCTTGAGGGACTTGCGGCTGCAGAGGCCAAGGCCAAGGAGCGCGCGAAGAAGGCGCACGAGGAGGCAGTCAAGGTGTGTGTGTTTGTGTGAAGCAACTCTCCTGCTTTGATGTGTGATTTTATGGAACGAGCTTGTGAGCTCCCTGCACGTACCGGAGTCTCCTTGCAACAAAGAGCAGCATGCAATTCGTGCATTAGTAGGGGCGTGCCTGTGTATCCTTTGTTTCGTGCACGCCGGCTGGGTCGGTTTTGCGAGAGTATGCAACACAAGCACAGTAAGCACTTCTTTTTTGTTTTACACAGCGAGCACTACTCTTTTGTTTTACACGGCAAGCTCTCTTTTTTTTGTTTCACACGGCAAGCACTCCTCTTTCGTTTTACGCAGCAGGCACTCCTTTTTTTGTTTTACACAGCAAGCACTCATCTTTTGTTAAACATAGCGAGTTCTCTTTTTTTGTTAGACACAACGAGCGCTTCTTTTTTTATACTACACAGCAAGCACTCTTTTTTGTTAAACACAGCAAGCACCTCTTTTTTGTTTTACACAGCAAGCACTCCTTTTTTGTGTTACACATAGGCCGAGGCCGAGAGGGAGCACCGACGCAAGATGGAGTCCATGCGGGAATGGAGCGATGAAGAGCTGCGGATGCTAGACAAGGCCGTCGCCAAGTTTCCACAGGTGTGTGCAGGGGCTGTGTTTTTCTGGAAGGATGTCCTTCAGAGTTTCAGCGCCAGAAAAGATTGAGTGGAGACGAGAAGGATTTGTGAAGAAAGAAGGATTTGTAGAATTTTTGCAGGGTTCAACTGAAATCACACACACACACACACACGGGCTTGGAAATATTGCCAAGTCTGTGTCCAGCACGACCTTTTTAGCAGTCCTGGATGCATCTGCGTCCACCATTACAGGCGTCAGACAAGCTGTTTGCATGACACATCCTGCTTGTTTGAGTTTGTCACTCCTTTTGCACATCGTCTTCAGGTTCCTCTTGTGACCGCTACAATCTCTCCTGTGATCCATTGTGATGCTAAGAATTGGAAGGCAGGCTTGCTGACCGCACCCCTGATCACAAGGCAACCTTCAAAATTGCCTATGCGTGAAGGGCGTTTGAATCAGGAGTACCAACTGTTAGCCGTTTTTGAGGACGTTCCAAAGGGATTCAGATTGAACGACATGAAGTTTTCATGAAATTAATTGGTTTTGGTTGAGACTGTGATCACTGCAGGGCACGCGCAACCATTGCATATTGCACATCATCAAAGGCACATACCACCACTGCAGGGCTTTCTAGTCATTGATATGAGCTGCGTTGGTGGATTTTGTGATCACTGCAGGGCACGCGCAACCATTGCACATTGCACATCATCAAAGGCACATACCACCACTGCAGGGCTATGTGGTCACTGATATGAGCGGTTTTGGTGGAATTTGTGATCGCTGCAGGGCACGCCAAAGCGCTGGGAGGTGGTGGCTGCATATGTGCGCACGCGCAGCTTAGAGGAGGTGGTGTTCATGGTGAAGGAGAAGCAGGGCATGTCGGCAGGGCGCTTGAAAGCACAGGTGTGTGTGGGTGGTTGTGCACTCTGTGTGTATGTGTACGTGTATGGGTGTGGGTGTGGGTGTGGGTGTGGGTAGGTAGGTAGGTAGATTTGAACGGGGAGACAGATGGGGGGATAGGACAGGCTGTGGGTTTGGCAGAAGGTGTGATGCTGCACACAGTGTGGTTCATATAACTGAGGCTACCACTCTTGAGTGAGTCCTTCCAGCAGTTCCCTCAATGGGGCTGTCAGCATTCCTGCCCCTTTCCTGCCAGCTAGCATACCAGCCAGGCAAGGGGCATGACAGGCTTCCTTGTTTCTACCTGCCAAGCAATATGTTGCTTGTATCCAGTACTAAATTGCAGTTGGTTCAGAGCACTCTTGCACATCCAAAATTTGTGCTAAATGTACCTCTAGTAGTTTTGCGCAGCACTCTAAACTCTCTCTCTATGCGATTCAGCTCCTAAAACGGTTGCACGAAATCATTGTGGCCTTATCATCATCATCATCATCATCATCATCATCATCATCATCATGCTTCACCATGTTGTTGTGTGAAGGGATGAGAGGAGCTGGGGAGCAAGAGAGCACACAGGAATGGCTTGAAGGGCTTGCTCATCCCACTTCCCTGCCTCCCCACTGTTGACCAAGTGTGCTATCAACAACGCGACAAGCTTGAATCAAGCAATACAGTTGCATGCCACTTCAACGTCGCACCCTCACCTTGCCTGTTGCATGAGCTCAGCACTGGCCCCTTTTCTGAGTGCTGGTCCCTTTTTTTTTGTCCGGTGTGAGGAAATGCACCACAATGAGTGATTGATTTCCTTGTACGGCTGCAGGAAGACTTCCGGGCGAACATGAAGAGGAGAGCGGAGATCAAGTCTGAGGTAAGTTTGCGCGCACAGAAAGCAGAAAGGGCCCTCCTTTTTGTGCCCTCCCATGTGGCACAAAATCCTCACGCCACATGCACACAGACACACATACACACATACACACACAGGCGGACCTGCGCACCAGCGCCTTCACAGACCTAAATCAGCCCTGGCAGGCGATGCCACCTCACACACACACACACACATACACACACACACGCATGCACACACACACACACGCGCGCACACACACATGCATGCACACACACACGCACACGCACGCACGCGCACACACACACAGGCGGACCTGCGCATCAACGCCTTCACAGACCTAAACATTAGCTTGGCAGGCGATGCAGCCTCACGCTTGAATGCGAGCTCCTTGGTGAAAGATGCTGGCGAGGCCAATGGTGGTGAACAAGGTGGGTCAGATGCAAAACTGATGAGATGCGAGAAGGGTTAGATGCAGAGTAGGGTGGGTTGGATGCAAGATGCACAGTGGGTTGGGTGCTGAGCTCCTTCATGAAAAATGCTGGTGAGGCCACTGGTTGCAAAGGAGGGTCAGATGCAGGATGGATGAGATGCGAGATGGGCGAGATGCAGAGTAGGGTGGGTTTGATGCAAGACACACAGTGGGTTGGATGCTGAGCTCCTTGGTCAAGGTTGCAAGCGAGGCCAGTGGTGGAGAGCAAGGTGGTTTTTGGAAAGCAGGGTTGGTATGAGGGCACATTGTGATGGACTGGGTGTTGCCCTGTGATTGCTTGGTAGGTATGCCAGATGCCAGCATTCTCCCACTAACAGCGGGTGTGCCCATGCACCGAGGAGCTGCACTGCGTGAGTGGCTGCTTTTGTCAGCTGGTCGTGTTGCGATTGTGGTTGGCCTTTATCTGAGTGCCCTACTTCTTCCTGGCCTATCTGGTGGGCATTATATGCTGGACCGGCTTGCGCTGCCCCTAGTGTTTTTACTTACTTGCTTGCCGAACACGCGAATGACCGCAGGCCCTGGCGCAGGTCCCGGCAGTGAACAAACAGCAGCAGCAGAGCAGCAGCAACAACAACAGCAACAACAGCAGCAGCAGCAGCAGCAGCAGCAGCGACAAAAACAACAAGAGCAGGAAGAGCAGCAGAAGCAGCAGCAGCAGCAAGAGCAGCAGCGGCGGCAGAAGCAGCAGCAGGAGAGCAGTGCAGCAGCTGCAAGCCAAGAGGCAAAAGCGAACGGCAGCAGTGGTGGTAAAGGCGGGGCAGCACCTGAAAAGAAGGGGAATTCTGTGGTGGCTGTTTCGGCAGAGACTGGAGAGTGGACGGAGGACCAAGAGCTTGCCTTGGTGGCTGCACTCAAGCAGTATGGCAAGGAGCTGAGTGACAGGTGTGTGACAGATTTGGTGGCTGCGCTTAAGGAGTACGGCAAGGAGCTGAGTGGCAGGTGTGTGGGTGGAAGATCAGAGGGGAGGCGACGGACAGGTGTGTATGGGTGCTAAAGAGAGCGGACTGACATTTGGATGTGCGGATGGTGGGGAGAGTAGATGGATAGGGATGTACAAATCAAAGAGTGAGCTGGCTGACAGGTGTTGGTGTTAGAAAGAAGGGGGGGCAGCAGGCAGGTGTTTGAGGTGAGGTGGTAAGGTGAGCTGATTGGCAGGCGTGTGAGGAAGGTGGGGGAAGCTGACAGCAGCATGTGTTTGGGTGAGAAAGGGAGTTGACTGGCAGGTGTGTGAGGAAGGTTGAGAAACTGCCAGGACCATAAAAAGAGGCTGAGGGGCAGGCTGGTGGGTCAAGAAAGTAAGGTAGGCAGGCGGGGCCAAGGCACCCAGGGGGGCGCAAGCAGGGTGACATGACCAGGATTTCCGAGAAGCTGGAGAGGCAGTACTTTGTGGACCAGTGTAGGGAATGGACTGGCCAAGGAGGCAGGGTGTGCCTGTCCAGGTGCATACGTAAGATACTCACATGGGCACAAAGTCACGCCCCCCCCCCCCCCCAAAGCAGCAGCTGCAGCAAAGAAAGCGCTTGCACGGGCAGAATGAGGAGGTCTAGAAGATGCATCCGCAGCAGCTTGACCTGTCCAACTGATCAGAGGGGAGGGATAGAGACATGAGGGGGAGTTGAGGGGCATCCAGTGTGGACTTGAGACGAAACGGCTGTGAAATTTGCTTTACTTGTACAGGTGGTTCTTGCGGGACGATATTTTGTGCTTATAATGTAATGTAACAACATGCCATTTTTGGCCATCCTACGATGTTGTTTTTGACAAAAGCACCTTTTGGAGCCAATTTGCTGCATATCCTAACACCTGCTGGAGAACACTGAAAATGCTGGATTAGTTTTGGTTAGATAAGGGAGCGCAGATCAGGAGGTTGCATGCAAAATACAAGGGCAAAAATGGAATTCCTTATTCTGTGCTCACTTGTGCTCTTTGTGCAGAGCCTTGCCACATGTGTGCTAGGATGGCCAATTCCTTGTAATCTCACTCAGTTGGGACAGCGTCCTCACTATGTCAGCCCATCTGTCCTTGTGGCAGACACGATTGTGTAATTCTCTCCTTTCCCTTGCTTCCCTTTCCTGTCCATTGTCACGGTAAGATCGTGTGGCTGAGAAGGTCTCTCATTAGCAGGTACAAGTATGCAGCAACCATTTGTTCCGTTTCCTTTTCCTCACCTCAGGTGGGACCGCGTGGCTGAGAAGGTTCCTGGAAAGTCCAAGGTGGATTGCTTCAAGCGCTTCAAGGAGCTCCGCGAGATGTTTGGCAAGAAAAAGTGAGCCCTTGCTTTTGCTCTACCTGCTTCACTGCAACGCAACCTGGTGTTCAAGAGCTGTCGTCCTGGGTGGGGCAGGCCTTGGAAGGTCATTGTTGCTTTGCTGGGTTAGGAGCTGCACAGGCTGCTCAGCCAGAAGTATGGGGTTGGTGCAACAGCAGTGCAGGCCTGAGGGCAGGCGTGTGAAGGAGATTGGGGTGCTTTTCGTGCTTAAAAAGAGTGAGTCTGTGGCTTGACCATTGGGTTGGATGGGGCTTGCTTGGGAGGATGGGTAGGTAGACCCTAAATATTTTGTTTGAAATTATGCCTCAGTGGGCAAAACAGGTTTCAATGCACAGAATATATATGTATTTGGCTGCTCCTCCCCGGCCCATGGGACTCATTCATATTGGACCTTGCTAGAACGAGCTTTTGCGATGACATTGCCTTTAAACGTTGGCGTGCTCTTGAGGTACCTCAAGAATGCCTCAAGTCAGGATGCTTGACAGCTAGGCTAAACCAAATAGAAAAAAGAACAGGGAAAGGAGCAAACTGCGCGCGCTCGGTCCAGGAGCTTGCATTAAGGACAGGTTCTGAATTACGAGCTAGCTAGGACCTCACCACCAAAACGTGAAGGGATTGTGGAGCAGGCAAAAAAGCATGTTTCTCTCAGTCTAATAAAGGTGTTTGAAGGGTTATCCACCTGCCTGCGTAATTTTCTTTCTCGGGGTTGTTCTGTTGTGTGTGAAGTTGCACTGGTATCAATGGGATTTGACCCTTAGCCAGGCAGTTTGGCTGCTCGGCTCGCTGGACTGTCCCAGCCAAACAGAAGATTAGGAAGTGAAGAGGAAAGAAGAAGAAACCATGCAGCATAAGGTGAGGATACGTTGTGGTATCCGCCTACAATGGCAGCCAAGCAGAGACACCAAGGCCTGCAGCCAGACCTAAGGCCAAAAAAGCTGGACTCAAACTAGGACTTGAAAAATAATGTGTTCGTTGCAGTCTTATGTGTGATGAAACAGGATAGGATAGGGTTACATAGCTATACCTGCCTACAAGGGCAGCTTAGCTTGATGAAACAGCGTGAGGTAAGTTGTGTCCCAAAGGTTCAAAGTTATTGGATCAGATGAATGCTCAGAGCATTTGATGGACAGTATACAAGGTTTACAAGGACAAGGCCTTCAGTCGAGAAGTGCGACTGCTAGCCTGCTCATGAAAGGCACTCAATTCATGAAGGAAATAAGGAAGTTTGTTGTTGTTCTGATTTAAAAAAGCAGACACATCATGAGATTCTGCCTGTGAGAACAAGGGAGCATATCTCCTGCGGAGAGAGACCACCTGGGAATGTGTGCAATGGAATAGGACATGTTGTCATCCTGGACATCATCATCGGCCTCACAAAGGTCACAGTTTGGGGAAGAGCTGTGATTCGAACTTGGAATTCCAAGTTGCTGTCTCATAGCGAAGGGTGTGAATGCGGAGTCTAAATCGAGCCACGCTGCGAATGACATCGTGGGGGAGGTCAAGGAACATGTATTTGAGGAGACTATAAGGAGAATGCATAACCAAGGCCCTTTTAGCAGGAGGAGCGCACCACTGGTGATAGGTCAAGCATTTACTGTTGCGCTCGCTAGGGTGTGTATTGGAAAAATGCTTTCAATATTGATGGACAGTATACGGTTGTAATGTTTCAGAAGCATTGATTGCAGAAGAGCCCATGCACTGCTCCATATTCACTAGGATAGGAAAGGAAAACTATGCACTAGGATATTAAGCAGTCCCTGGGTGTTTGGCATCAGATGAAAAAAGACATGTTTACTCCTTCATAGGCAGGTCCAGCTATAGTAATTGAGGAGGGGAACGTACGGGTGACAGATTAAAAGAAAAACTACGTAGACAGAGGAAACTCTCAACTACATCAATTAAGGAAAAGAAGACACATTGGCTCCAAGAGCCGTGAGTCCCCTCCACCACAAAGTTGAAAACAGAAAGCGCTGGTGGGGATCTGGAGGGTTATTGGAAGCACCAGGCTCCAGAACCTGGCTGTGAGGAGTGTTATTGTTTTCAATAGCACGCCAAAGTGGTAACAAGCTTGTTGGCATACATAACAGATTGGGCAAGAAGTTTGTGGGCAAGTTTAATGGCACGTTCAACGACCAAGTTGGTGGTCAAGTTCCAGCCGTTTAAACTGGTTGAGGCCGACAAATAGGTTTAGATGGGATTGAGCCTTCAGAAGAAAAGCTGGCTGCAGGCCCTCCTTTCTGCCACCCAACTGTTGAGCCAGAAATACATAAGCAAGTAGAAGCCTGTGTGCCTTGCTCTCTATGGTCAAGGGAAGGGTATCATGCCTTCATGAGCCAACGTGTCTCCTTTTCCTTAATTGATGAAGGGAGAGTTACTCTTCCTACGTAGTTTTTCTTTTCTTTTTCTTTTCATAGGGGTGTTTGTGGGTAAAATGATTGGACAAGGATAGGTAAGGTTAGGTTACATCCCTATATCCGCCTACAAGGGCAGCTGAGCTGAATACTGAGCCCGGTTACCAATCCTGTCCAAAAAAAGCCCAACCCATTCCTTGGACTTGAAATAAAACACATCAGACTCTAGGTCATATTTCAGAGGGGCTGCAGGATTTCCTAGCTTGCCAATTTTGTTATGATCCCTTTGGCCAACCTGGTTTCTTTTGATGCGCCTGATAAAGGTAGTAGCTTAGCGCTGAGGATCCATGCTTGACAAACCTGCATCATGTATCTAGTTGAACTAGATACAGGTAGCCTGTGAAAAGAAAAGAAAAGAAAAGTCTACGCCAGCCAAGAGGCCGCGTGCGTGAAGGAAAGGTTCCCTGACTAGCAAGCTAGAAAGGGTCTCACCAAAGGGCCCTCAAGCCTAAACTAGACTAAGCTAGCCTAAGAGAAAGCCAGAAACGAGAGCTAATGGGGATCTGGAGGGTTGGATGCCATGCTCCAGGACGCCCGTGGGTCCGGCCGGACTCTCCTTCTCCTGCTCTCCTCCTCCACGCGCCCAGCAAACCCTCCCCCAGAAGTCCCCTGGAAATGAAGTGCATGTCTGGTGTTAATAATAGCTGTTCCATGCTATCCAAAGATTAACAGCTATTATTAACACCAGACATGCACTTATGTTTGGTTAGGCCCAAGTTGATAAGAGGTTTAATGGTATAGTCGTTATAAATGGTGCCTGCCACACCAACTAAGATGACGTACAACGTCACTTTGTTGTTCCTGCGAGGGCTTCTTGAGCTGCGGGTTTTGAGCCTTGTTAAAGTGTTGGCATGCTGGGCGATTGCGGCTTCCAGGGTGGGAAGGGGGTTAGTATCAGGGCAAAATTTAAATTCAGCGAGATGAATGTCCCTATCTTGAGGAGGGATTTTGGTAGGATCAAGGTGGTGAGATCGACCTGGGATAGAGCGCACAAAGACAGCATCAGGGCGACTTTGGTGTCGTGCAGAGGAGCCAGTACTATAAGGGAAAAACCAGTCGGGAATTGTTCGGGAGATATTTTCAACTTCTATTCCCTGCTCCATGAGCCTCTCATTTCGGCAGGCAGGCATCCATACCAATAAGGGACGAGCCAAATCTGCCTTTACTTAGGGCTTTGACACAGAAGCTAAGGCCAACATGATGCCTGTTGGTGTGCATTCCACTCAGAGTTGGGTTAGGACATCTAAGGGCAATGTGATTTATGCTGTCCATATCGCTGCATAATGGACAGCGTGCAGAGGTGTTGGACACCTTGAATTTGATGGCATGTCTTTGGGTGTAAACAGTTCCCGTGCGGTATTTCAGAACATTAACCTGCTGTTAAGGGTGATCTTTGGATCATTCCAAAAAGAGTTGCTGATTTCTTTGTTGGCAAGTTGAGAGGGTGGGTTATGAGCTTCTGAGCTGACAGAAGTGTTTGGGGGAGCGGGCTGTGTGGCGTAATTGAGCCTCTGCCGACTATTGTAATAGTGGCCTGAGGTGTCAGCAGAGCCGAGCTTATGTCTTTTGTGCATATGTGTTTTAAGCTTGTCTGTCAGGTTGGTGAGGTAATGAGTTGGAGCAGTGCGGGAGTTTTGTGGTTCACTGTTGCATCCATGCAAGGATTTCAAGGAGAGCCAGTAGAAATTGTAGAAGGGATCCCTGGCTTCTGGAAGTGCAATGTCCGTGGTGCCCATGAGTGCTGCAGTGCGTGCACAGGCGTCAGCCCACTCATTACCAATGATACCAGAGTGGCTTTAACTTTATAGAAATGTATAGGGTGTGGAGAGTGCTTTAACAAATCTGAGATGGCTTGGATGAGCTCCGCATGGAGGTGGGTCCTCATACACATTGGTCTAAGGGTCTGTAGATATCTGGGAGAGGCAGGATGCACTATCAGAGGCTATGTTACTGTGTCCTTGTTAGAGTGCTACTAAAATGCCTGCTAGTTATGCTCTGTTGATAGTGTTTGAAGGTCCATGTCCATTGGGATTTATGTGCAACTGTAGCTGTTGGGATGATCGAGTAGCGTCTCTACTTGGCTTGTAAACACCTGAGCCGACCAATGGCGGAGAGTCATCTTTGTGAATGACACTGCTATCTGTGTAGGTGATCTCTCTCCAGTTCTTGACTTTAGATGTGAACGTCTTTTTGTAGATGGCAGGATTGAAAGCTGCCCTTGCCTGAGAGCACCTGTATGAGCAGGAATGGGTGTCGTGGGGAAGGGATTAAAATTTCCTCCTCCAGTTGTTTGATGCTAGGCGTTGATGGGTATGCAGCGGTATGGCAGGATTTGGAGGTTGTAGGGGTAGCCAGTGTGCTTTTTGTGGTATGTCTTGCTTGAGAAGTTGGAGCCAGTCTTTGTTGGCAGTATCTAGTGCTCCTCTGGCATGTGGGTTCCAGACAACAACTTGATTGAATGAGTTGCATGGAATTGAATGAGTTGCATGGGGTAAGAAGGTTGTGCATGGTTAGGTATGGTATTGAACCAGTGTTGGGGTGTCTGGAATTGAATGCTCCCAGCGGGGAATTTGGCTAGCACTTGCACAAGACCTGGGTAGTGGTTCAGCCAACTCATGTAGGCGTTGCAGCTGAAGCCTATCCAGTGGGGCAAGAGCATGAAGGTGGCAATTGGATCGATGGTTTGGAGGGAGGAGTGTACTGCGTGACGTAGGAGTTGGAACATGATTTTGTCATCACGAGGAGGATGGCAGAAGGAGTATCCGCAATAGCATATAGAAAAAGCATCAGTGCGCACCCCAAAGACCTGGTCTCGGGAGCTGGCGCTGAAGTAGGTCTCGGAGGTACAGTCAAATTCAAGATTTTTGGAGAACCTTTCCGTGGAGACCATGCACCATTTACGCAGGGCTGATCGAATGTGGGGAGGTGTGATCAGTGCATTGGATTTGTGGGCCTTTTTGCTTTGAGCAGAGAGTTGCTTATCTTGGGCCTTCTGGCGTGATAGGAGGCCCATGATTTCTGTGGCTGAATCCAGGACGGGTGGTTGGATGGTGCTGTGTTTCCCTGCCCTTTTGGCTGCTTCATCAGCTTCAAGCAGGGTCTGGAGCCTTTCTATGGTGAGCATGCCAACGCATTTGCCATTTGTGTTATAGATACAGGCAGTTTCACAGGTGAACACTTCAGGCATATGTGTAGGCACTGTAGCCTCAACATATGGGTCACCTTGCTGTGTTTCTTTCATGAGGTCAACAGCCTGTGAGAAAGCCACAAACAGACCTAACAACACGCATGGCAAATTTCCAGGGATGATGATTCCCTGCCGTTTTCAAATCCTCCACAAGGCATTTTACAAGTCAAGCTTGCTGTACATGAATCAAATTTTCATGCTCCTGCTAGCTTTGCATCTGAGTTGTAGTGGTCCCTTTCTTGCAAGACAGTACTGGAAAACAAGTAGTCTAGCAAAAAGGCTAAAAACTCCTTTTCAAGGGCCATGTCAACCTACATTCACACTGCCCTCCAAGAATGGACCTTGTTAACTCAAGGGAAAAGGGCCATGCCACTAAGCTTCACTACTAGCACTTCTGGAGCATTGACCCGCAAGACACTCGCTTTACTGCCTATCAAAATCCCCTTTCATCCATGTTTTCAGGTCTCTCAGTCTGCCATCCCTTCTATGGTGAGGATGCTATGACCCAGGCCTTGCGACATGCTATCTACTTTGCAATTCTTAACAAAACACAGGGGGGATGTCCTTAAAATCATATCCACCCTCAGAGAGTGAGTCATTAGGAACTCACAAACCATTATTTGTGACTACAAAGTGAAATCTCGTGCTGGCATTGCTGGTAACGAATGTGCAGATGCTAGTGCAAAGTATCAGGCAAAACAAGCAAATAAAAGATGTGGCTGATACTGGGATCCCTGGCGCAGGCGCCAGCATCCATTTTTACAAATCTTCTGGTTAGCTAAGGAGGGCGTTCTGATGGCACACCCACTGCTCCTGCACAAAACAAAACAAAAACTACATAGGCAGTGAAAAAACGCTAGCTAGCTAGCTAAGGAGGGCGTTCTGGCGGCACATCCACTGCTCCTGCACAAAACAAAACAAAAACTACGTAGGCAGTGAAAAATCCCAACATCATTTAAGGAACTGGGGACACATTGGTACCGTACCAATTGTGACAAAGACTGTATGACCACCCAGCCACGAAGTTCAGACTGAGAGGAGTATGGCACCCAGCACCCAGAACACATAATGTTTCTTTCCTGCACATCTTTGGGACCCTGGGCCACTTTACCGAGTTCCTTGCAGCGACAAGAGCTGGCTGTTTGGTCAACGTTCCTGTCAAGTCTCTGAGCAGCTTGCAGGCGTACAGGGGGGCTCGGCACATCAAAGTTGCATTTATGCCCTGTTTGCTGAATGCTGCGCCTTGATCGCGGCTGCTGCCATGGCCAATCTGGAGCGCTGAGTCTGCATATATCCATGCAGCTGAGTAAAACTCAGAGTGGAAAGCAGCATGAACTCTCAGGTAAGTCAAGCCGATTTAGGAGTGGATTGACAAGATGCCACTGGAGTTTTGTTGTTGCGTAGCTCTCTTTGCTTCATGAACGTGTGCGTGGGCAGCCTGCAAATGACGGGCAAGCTTCTCTGTCCTTACGATATCAAGTAATGCAATCTTGTGATGCAACCTGAATGGCCTCAACGCTTTGATGTCGCAAAGACAGAAGCATTATTTGGTCTTCCTGCATGACATTGGTGATAATAATTCCTGACTGTTTAAACAAGTGCAAAGGAGGTAAAGACATTGTCAGCACCTGCACTTAAACATCTCCTTTCATCACACAGAGCATATGCCATACCGCGATCATGACCTCAGCCAAGCTTTTTCGTGTGGCAAGGAGGTTGCTGCAAGTTGGCGATGCTTGCCACGGGTCCCCCATTAGTATTGAGACCATGCAGGTCACAAAGGCTGTCACAGTAGCTTCAATGGCTCGGACCACAGCTTCGTATGTTTTGCTGTAGTTCTACAGAAAGAAATTGGAGAGGGTTTGGGACGGTTGGGTGCAAAGCACTCACCTTTCACCATTCACGTTGCCAAGACAGTAATGAGCATGTCCAACTGGATCACGATCAGAGTGCACGCAAAATGTTGCACGAGCACACTTACATGCTTGCATCTTCACGAGCAAGAGCAAAGCCTTTTGTGTCCTTCAAAGAGCTTGCGCATCGTCTCTGGGGTGTCTGCAGTATCATCCTCATGTGGGCTTCGAGAACAGATTTAGATGCCCTTGCGAGCCTCTTAGTGCTGACCACTTTTTGGATTCAACCTGCAGCCAACAAGATCGGCGGAAACTTCCCACATCAAAATTGGTTTTATTGCAGTATGCAACATCATGATGTGTGTCACATGGATTAACCTATTCAAGCGGTGCTCGCAGGAGTTCCGCTTGCAAGATCGGCAAAAACTTACAGGCTCCTCAGTTTCACATTGCCTCTTTCGTCACCACTCCCAAGCCCATCCTTCTACTTCTCGTCAACGATGATCCTGAACAATGACTTCCAAATGTCTGTCAAGAAACAAACCGCCAGGCCAAGGTCTGAACTTCAGGCCTCTCTTCTGGCGGTGCAGTGCTCGTCAGGTGCTTGCTGTGTATATGTAACAACAACAATTGTAACATTTTCTTCATTTATTTGACACTTGTACAGCCTGGAATATTTATATCTATCCTCACAGCTCGATTGGCTCACGCTTTTATGCTCCACGATATGCACACGATAGAGTTTCAGGACCGAAATACGTTACCTTGTGATATTTATGTTGAGAACTGGGGCTTTGCACGGCACGGTTCACACTTCTCACATTTCCACACTGCTCTTGACTGCATCCCAATCATGATTTGGAAATAAAGAGGCCTGCACATACTCCTATGGTTCAAAATGAAAAAGCTGTTCGAGCAGGTGAACAGCAACAAAACACTGCAAGGCATACAGTCAAGATGGATGGAGAGGTCTGCTGGCTGGCAACAGGGTGGAAGTGGAAGTGATCAAAGTAAATACATGCGTGCTCTTGTCTCATATTCTCTGAGACTTGCACATGCTCTTGCCACACGCATCGGTATAACATAACCAACACAAATCCAGGGGCCAACGCCAACACCTGTGGAGCCGGTCAGTCACATGCTCAAGCAAAGGGGCCTGCAAGGGACTCAGATGACGGTTCTGCTGCGTATGATAGTTCAGAACTCTCCCAGCTTCGCCAACAGCTTGTTGATGTGAGACACGTTCATGAGAAACACATCTCACTTGCATGCTGTTTTGGATGTGTTGCATGGTGCTGGTGCCTGTTTTAGTTATGTCCTGCAGCAGGAACTGGGACACAGCTTCTACTCGCAACAATGGGAGTGATACTGAAGCCACACCTCCTGTAAACTACAGGCACCCTTTAGGCAATGCCTGTGCTAGTTCAGGAACCACCATACTTGCGTTTTTTATTCTTGACTGCCAAACATGATTAAATTGTGTGGCATCAATTGCAGCATCAATGACTTGAGCACCACTGTATTGTGCGGCACAGGCAAAAGTCAAGCACGGGATGCTTCTCTCTGAGCTTGAGGTGAGCTGCATTGAACAAGCAGTGAGTCTGCTCTGATGTTAGAAAGGTGCCTGTTACCTGCATCTTTGCTTGGAAAGTGCCCCCCTCAATTCTTCCCAGCTATCGTGAAAGACAGTAGCAAGCTTTTGTCTGACTTCCTTTTTGTACGTACACCAAAAAATTGCTTATCATTGGGATGTGCTCTACGCCTTCAAATCTTGCGCAGGAGGCACGGACGCATGCAAGCTTGGCAGGGCAGCTGAGAGGCAAGGTTGAGGACTACAAGGTAAGCCATTGATGGCTGAGGGCTGTAACTTGATTGTTGTGTGTAAGGCTGCAAGGCCAGACTGATGAATGTTTGATGGTAAGCATTTTAGCACCACAAGGTACATATACGATCCCTCTCAGTTTGTGCAAGAGACAGGTGTTATAGATGCAGCCAATGCGCCTTGCTCTTTGCACAAAGGCAGACGAGTGACCATCTGCATTTGGTTTGTACGCGCTTGCCAACTGTGCTGCTCCTGTCAGACGTAGCCTGAAGCTCTGAAGGTGTGTTTTTTGTGGCAAGGCTTGCATGGATTACATACTGCCTGCATGGCTGCAACCCTTCCACTCAGTGTGTCTTTTGTGGCGAGGCTTGCATGGATCGTGTGCTGCCTACATGACTGCATCCCTACCACACAGGGATCTCTGCTTGGTGAATGTGACTGAAATCCCTGCATAGCTTTTCCCCTCTGCTATTTCAGGTGAAGCTGGTGTTTGCCCTCAAGCGAGGCACAGGGACCGAGGAGGAGCTCGTTCCAAAGGTGAGGCAATGAGGAGGACTCTGGTAAGACCTTTGCTTGCTGACTCCATAAGGAGGTTTCCCTGAAATGCTCGCAACAAGTTTTGATTTGGGTATCCTTCTCTTAATGCAATGGGAAAGCTGCAGGAGACATGTGCACACCCCTTTCTTGGTATGAACGCTGCAAACCTTGAACTCTGACTCCCTGTACTATTTGGTACAATAAGGCATCCGCTTCATCAGTTTGTCTGTGTGATACAGATTCTTTAGGGTGTGTTAGTTCATTAGATTGCTCCTCAGCAGAGAAGCTCTTACCCTTTGCAGCAATCTCGCGCTGCGTCAAGAGGGATATTTTTCTTTCTGAGGCACCTTTTCCCTTTCCATCATTGTTACAAACACAGAAGCTGTGCTTGCTGGCAATTATTTTGGGGGACTTGGTCACACACACTCACGCACTCAGCATCTGCCCCCCTCCCAAACACACACATGCGTATGTGTTGCCAATTTTGCCACCAGGTTGTGGCGGAGCTGCAGGCTGAGCTTGGCCGCCTGAGTGAGGAACTTGGCCACAGGGATGCAGAGCTTGTGGGGCTCAAGACCGACAACCTTAAGCTGCGAATGGAGGTGCGGAAGAGTGCAATGTGTAGGTATCCTGCAAGCAATCTGTTTTACAGGCGGAAAGGTCCTGTACAACTGTGGGAAGTAGTATGTGGTGATGTACACGTTTTGAGATGCTGTCAAGATACAGGTTTGTGTCACTCAGGAAGGCAAGGCATTGACTTTGTACTGCGCTTGGAGATGTGTATGTATGATGGAGGGGATCACCTCTGCGAGCAAAAGGAGAGCTTGTTGACATTGGTGCTGGTGCATCGCTCATGGGTACGTTGTACTCATAATTCTGGAGGTGCTATCTGTTTTGATGCTCAGCTTCCGAGATGGAATTCTTACATGACTTGTTAAGGATTACTTGTATCAACAGAAGGGTTGCAACAATGAATTTACAGCGGTGCTTGAATTGCACCTCGTTTGTAAAACCCCAGGCCCGTCCTTTGATCCCTCAGGTTTGATTTCAACCATTTGCACTTGCTTCCTTTTGTGTTTAGTCATTTGCGCTTGCGTTTGATTCTTCCGGTGCCAAATTAGTCGCATGCACTTCAGGTGCTCTTGGCATCATCAGCGTTGTCTGTGCGCACCTGGAATTATCTATGCTCAGCATCGTCTAAGCTCAGCTTGTGCGCTGTGTGTGCGCACCTGGCATTATCTATGCTCAGCATCGTCTAAGCTTGTGCACTGTCTGTGCGCACCTGGCAGACCATGGTCATCTGGCTTCTCCCTCATTTTGTGCAGGTGCACAGCTTGCAGGGCACGATCATCTCATTCCTTCCCTCATCCTGTGTCAGTAAAGACAGTACAACCTGTTACAGAGAGTGTTTGGCATGCAAGCTTGCATGCTTGCATGATGATCTGAGCCAATGACATCATTGATGATATGGCGCTTCCAGTTGTGGTAGTTTGAGTGACTGAAGTCTATGGGCAGGTTCGATTCAGGCTTGCATGCCAAACACTCTCTGTAACACAACCCAGTCATCTGAATCGTTCTCTTAGTATGTGCAGGTACAGAGTCTGCATAGAATGAACTTTTCATTCCTTCCCTCATCCTGTGCAGGTGCAAAGCCTGCAGAGCATGATTACCTCATTTCTCCTGTATCTTATGCACGTGCAAAGCCTGTAGTGCATGATTATCTCATTCCTTCACTCATCCTGTGCAGGTGCAAAGCCTGCAGAGCATGATCACCTCATTTCTTCCTTTATCTTATGCACGTGCAAAGCCTGGAGAGCATGTCCATCTCACTCCCTGTCTTGTGCAGCTGCAAAGCTGGCAGGCCACAGTCGTTTTAATCTCCCCCCAACCATGTGCAGGTGCAAAGCCTGCAGACTGCTGCAAAGCGACAAAGGGAAGCTGCCCTGAATGATGATGGTGATGATGGTGGTAAGTAAGGTCTAGCGCTCTGCAGGAGAGTGTGAGTGAGGAGGGTTTTGGCCATTCCCCTAACTCATGAGAATGAAATGCTCATCATTCACCACATTTACAGGATTTACCATCAATGTGTGTGGGCTGAGTTGGTTGTGCTTGAGGAGTTTGGTGGCTGCAGCGCATAATGTGCTTGGGCTAAAGTTGGGCTTGCTTGGGATCAAGTTGATGTTGCTGGAGGAGTTTGATAGCTGCAGCACATCGGGCTATGACAGAGACTGGGGAGGTATTAGGTGCATGCAGGCTGAATGTTCTATTAAATCATTGGCTCTGTGCAAACTGTTGGTTGCAACATTGTTGCAATATAGAGCTGCAACAGGGTGCATGCAATCTGTTTGGTTGATTGCAACAAGTGGAGCTGGAACAGGGACTGGAGAGATATTAGGTGCATGCAGGCTGCAACCAACCCCAAGAAAGTGCTTAGTATGGGAAGAATTGCAAGTATCAAATCATGTGTGCTCTGTAATGAAATACCTGGCTGTGTGTAGGAATTTCATGCCCGGTCATTTGTCAGTCAGAACGGACGGCTTGCCTTGTCCTCCACCATGGTCCTCGCCTAAAAGCTTGCATGCTTGTTTTTTGTGCCAAACAGATTGCCACTTGCAAACAAATGGCAAGAACCTGGGGCAGAACAAAGGGCTCCTGAGAGCTTGCATGCTTGTTTCTCTGCCAAAAAAATTCCCGTTTGCAAACAACGAGCAAGAACCTGGGGCAGAACAAATGACTCCCTGCGTCTCTATTATGGGGAAACAAGTTCCCGTGCAAATGTGTGTCCTAATCCTGTTGCGCCGCCTCTCCTAGTTGTGTTCCTGGTGGTCTTGATCCACCATGCCCTCAGTCCACCATGCCCTCAGTCGTGACCCACCATGCTCTCTGTCTACCATGCCCTCAGTCTTGATCCACCCTGCTCTCCTAGTTGTGTCCTGGTGTCTTGACCCACCATGCCCTCAGTCTACCATGTCCTCAGTCTTTATCCTCCATGCTCTCCTAGTTGTGTTCCTGTTGGTCTTGATCCACCATGCCCTCTGTCTACCATGCCCTCAGTCTTGATCCACCATGCTCTCCTAGTTGTTTTCCTGGTAGTCTTGACCCATCATGCCCTCAGTCTTGATCCACCCTGCCTTCAGTCACCCTAGCTTCCCCAATTTCTCTGGTTGCCCACTTGCCCTTGAGGTGCGAATTTTTGCCCTGCTTTTCTGGATGCATGCTTTTCACAGGCAAGGCTGCTCAGCTGAGCAGAATGGTGAAGGATCTGGAGCGCCAGCTGGCAGAGGCCCAGCGCCAGTTGCATCAGCCCCAGGCGCAGCAGCCAAAGGCGCAGCAGCAGTGGTCAAAGAAGAGTTCCGGCTGGGACGATGCGTGGGACACAGATGAGGATGACGGCAAGGAGGAGGGCTGGGAGGGTGTGAAGAGGGAGGCCCATCAAGAAGCTGCTGCGCCGTTGCCACCACCGCCACCGAAGCCGAAGCCTCTGAAGCCTGCGCGTGGGTTGCAGCAGAAAGCAGGGCAGCAGGTGCAGCCGCAGCAAGAGCAGAAAGTAGGGCAGCAGCAGCAGCAGCAGCAGCAGCAGAAAGGAGGGCAGCAAGCGCTGCAGGGGCAGCAGCAGCAGCAACAGCAGCAAGATGAGGAGCAGCGGCTCCAGCTGCAGGAGCAAGTAGAAAGAATGAAGGAGCAGCTAGCACAGCAAGAGGACCGTTTCAGGTCCCAGCAGGCCCTGCTGCAAAGCCAGGTGCGCTTCAGGTCTCAGTGGGTATTGCTGCAAAAGGTGTGTGTGTTGCAGGTCCCAGCAGGCCCTGCTGCAGAGCCAGGTGTGCTTGTCTTGTGGTGCTCAAACTTGCATCTATTGGTCTTTGAATATAAATACAAGTATAAAATTACATTTCTGCTTGTCCAATGGTTTTTTATGAGCACTGTTTCATCGGCTCAAAAAGCGATACCAGTTGCATGGTACACTGTGACCATGCTTGCATGCAGTGGTCCTGACTAATCATAGCACACAATTTTAGCCTGTAGCTCTAGACGAGCATCGTGTCCCACCCCTCTTGCTCGCACTTGACAACCTGACAGCTGTTTTGCTCCACCCTTTGCATGCATGCATGCTTCTTCCCTTATCCATCAATCCATGCATTCATCCATTCATTCAAGTCATCTGCACTGCTTCCACTCACTCTTCTTCCATTCAACCCTTCCACTCCATTCATCCCTCCCACTACATCAGGTATCTGAGCTCCAGGCCGCCTTAGCCGCCGCTCGCTCTGCCCCTCAGCAGCAACAGCAGCAGCAGCAGCAACAGCCACATTCTCCACCAAGCCGTCACCCAGGCCCTTCCCGACCCGGCCATACCACCACCCAGCCCCCTTCCAGCCCTGCAAACCAACGCCATGCCCCTCAGTCTTCTGACCACAGCGCGCCCAGCCCCTCCACAAAGCCCCACACCAAAAAGCTGGGGGCCACAAAGCTGAGCGGGGGTGCAGCCATGGCGCAGGCAGCGCCTGCAAACGCAGAGGCGGCTGGTGATGGAATGGTCAGTGGCAGTGGCAGTGGTAGTGGCGGCGGTAGTGGTGGCGGTAGTGGTGGAATTGAAGGGTTGCATACGGCTGGAGAGGGTGCTGTACAAGACGGTGGGGCTGTTGGGGTGGCCCAGGGGTTGCCTGGTGCACAACCTGAAGAGCTGCAGCAGCAGGTATGTGCGGGCGTGCATGTGTGTGTGTATGTGTGTGTGTGTGTGTGTGCGCGTGCGTGCGCGTGCGTGTGCGTGTGCGTGTGTGTGCGTGTGTGTGTGTGTGTGTGTGTGTGTGTGTGTGTGTGTGTGTGTGTGTGTGTGTGTGTGTGTGTGTGTGTGTGTGCTGAATGACAAGCTTGCCTACAAGACATTCAGCTAGCCTTCAAAAATTGATGCAGGGCAGCATCTTTTTTTCATCTTTTTGCAAATCTACCGTAGCGGCACTGCAGTTTTGCGATTTAATCAAATAATTATTGGGGTCGTTCGCAATATGAAGTGTCTCTAGAAATTACTTTTTTAAAGGCTTCGTAAAGGGTCCAGGTTTATGTTCAGCCATCCATCGGGCCCCACAATGCAGCCTATGCTCCCAAGGGGTGGGGATTCCTAACTGACATGGGCTGTACTGAAGCTGAAGGATTTGGAGCTGCTCAGCTTGCAGGAGGAGGCAACTGGGAGCATGCTTGCATGGGGGAAGCGGGGCAAACCAGTTGATTGGCCCCAAGAAGAGTTGATGGACCCCACAGCCACAGCTCTTGGTCAGGGGGGTCCAGAGGAAGCGCACAAGGGAGCTTGCCGCAGCTGCTACACAAAGCCAGGAGGGCAGGGGCAGGGGGCGTGGATAGGAGGGCTGAGTGAACCGGTGGAGGTCTGAGGACACCACAGATGAAACAATGAAGGGAGAGGGTAATTAGAGACAGTGAGCCAATGCAAGAGAGACGCGAAAATGCAGTATTTCGCAAAATTTGAGTTGTTTCTGGGGTCCTTGTATACCCTTAATACTCGCAAATTAATTAATGAAATTATTTTGGTAACTCGTAATATATCAGTGTCGTAATACATTGGTGACGCTACGGTACCAGCAAAAGACAGGGTTTGAGCTGGCAGGGGAGCTACAGCAGCAATTCTGTTCAAAAATCAAACATTTGAGGCATAATCCTCTGACACTCTATCTGCTTGGACTGGAAAATAACAAAAGCGCAGAAGTAGCTACTGATGGGCCAAATGCAAGGTCTACAAAATGAACTAACTCAAAATGAGGCAAGCACTCTGAAACAGCATAACCAACTTTTGCAGCAAGCGGTGGTGCGTCTCATTTGCCAATGCATGCAGGTGCAGCAGCCAGTGGGCCAGCTGCAAAAGGAGCTGCAGAATGAACATTTGCGCAATTTTGATGTTGAACTTTGCTTTTGAATTATGGTGGCGCACGCAGGTGCAGCAGCTAGTGAGCCAGATGCAGGAGCTGCAGGATGAGCTGACAGGCGAGCTCAAGCGCCGGCGCCGTGCAGAGCAGCAGCTGGAGCTGCAGCAGCAGAAGGCGCAGGCTGCACTGGACAAGCAGGTGGTGTGGTCATCCAACATTGCCATCAGATCCATTTCGACCCAATCCATGACCATTTTCTAACATGATTTTAAGATCCATCATCATCGGAAGATGTTCCAGGCTGCACTGGGCAAGCAGGTGGAGGACATGCATTCCTATCATCAGGTCTACTATTGTTATCTAAACTTGTAGAAGGTGCAGGCTGCGCTGGGCAAGCAGGTGGTGGTCGTCCAACATTGCCATCAGATCTATTTTGATTCAGATCATATCTGTTTTTTTTACATGGTTCTTAGGTCCATCATCATTGTTAGATGGTCCTGGCTGCACTGGGCAAGCAGGTGGTGTGGTCATGTATTCCTATTATCAGGTCCACTATTGTTTCCTAAACTTATAGATGGTCCAGGCTGCACTGGGCAAGCAGGTGGTGTGGTCAAAATGTGTTCCTATCATCAGGTCCACTGTTGTTTCCTAAACTTATAGATGGTCCAGGCTGCACTGGGCAAGCAGGTGGTGTGGTCATGCAATCCTATTATCAGGTCTACTTTTGTTATCTAAACTTGTAGAAGGTGCAGGCTGCGCTTAACAAGCAGGTGGTTTTTCCTTTCATGAACAAGAGTGTGCTGGTAATCCATTGTTCGCGGGGGAAAAGGTTTCTGGGCTAGATTGTGTTGGTTATACCTTTCTTCTTTCTTACTCATTTTTCCCTGCTGAATGCTGCATCCTTTTTGCTGTTGTGATTGAGCTCCTCCATGTTCATGTTGTGGAGCATTGGCTCAGGAACTCTCACACCATGTTGAGCTGAGGCTTGCCAAAGATCCACAGAGCAGCAGCTGATGCAGCAGAATCAGACAAGGCAGACTGCACTGGTAACAAAAGAGGCATGCAAGCGTTGATGTTCTATTTTTCATTACTGCATTGCTTTGGCTGAAAAGGCGCAGAATGTGTGCTAGCTTGCACGCATGCATCACACACGCATCCGGGAGCTACGTGATGGTAGTGCTATCCGATCGAGGAGAGTCCGAGCTCTTGTGATTCAACTTGTCACCTGCATTGCGCATGTAAATGCCTGCGCCAACAGCTTTGCTGTGCTCCCACTTCTGCTGCACCATAAGCTCCTTCTTGCACTGATGCATGTGGAACCGTTCTGGCTGTTGACATGCCCTTATGCCTGGTACAAATGCCTCATGCTGATATGTCCTACAGATGCGCGAGCAGCCTGTCTGGCTGTTAACACTCTGAATGGCGCCAATGGACCCTTACTTTGGTTCAGATGCCATGCTGCCAGAGGTCCTTATCCTCTGATGGTGCAAGGTGCCCTGCATGATGGTGCAGGGGCTTTTGTGCAGAAGCATTGTAGTCTGTATGGTAACCTCATGAAACTCACGCTGCACACATCAATGGCGCTCCCATATGACCAGCCTTGCACCTCAATGGCGCTCCCATATGACCAGCCTTGCACCTTAATGACATTCCCATAAGACCAGCTCTGCACCTCAATGACATTCCCATAAGACCAGCTCTGCACCTCAATGACATTCCCATAAGACCAGCTCTGCACCTCAATGACATTCCCATAAGACCAGCTCTTCACATCAATGACATTCTTATAAGACCAGCCTTGCACGTCAATGACATTCCCATAAGACCAGCTCTGCACCTCAATGACATTCCCATAAGACCAGCTCTGCACCTCAATGACATTCCCATAAGACCAGCTCTTCACCTCAATGACATTCCCATAAGACCAGCCTTGCACCTCAATGACATTCCCATAAGACCAGCCTTGCACCTCAATGACATTCCCATAAGACCAGCCTTGCACCTCAATGACATTCCCATAAGACCAGCTCTGCACCTCAATGACATTCCCATAAGACCAGCTCTGCACCTCAATGACATTCCCATAAGACCAGCTCTTCACATCAATGACATTCTTATAAGACCAGCCTTGCACGTCAATGACATTCCCATAAGACCAGCTCTGCACCTCAATGACATTCCCATAAGACCAGCTCTGCACATGTCCAAAGCTCTGCCATGCGACCCGCTTTACAAACTCAAGGCACTCGCATTAGATAATTTTTTGAAAATCTGAAGCTCCCAAGACACCTCCTTTGTATGCATTACCAGCAGGCAGGCTGCAGGTTATAGAGGCAAAAGACTAGTCAAAACGACCGACACCTAGTCTTTGCATTTTCATGGCTGGCAGGTAGAGGCCGTCCAGCAGCAGTACACACAGCAGCTGCAGGAGGCAGCAGCGGCTCTGGCTGCCCTGGAGAAGGCCAAACAGGACCTCGAGGTATGTGTGTATATGCATGCGTGCATGTGTGCGTGCATGCACGTGTGTGTGTGTGTGTGTGTGTGTGTGTGTGTGTGTGCGCGTGTGTGTGTAGATGTAGTGTGGGTGATGGGTAGGTGCCCAAGCACGAATTTTGCTGGACAAGCATATGTTTTATTTCTCTATTTTAGTCACGGGAGAGCGCATCACATGCTTGTAGCTTGTGTCCCACATTGCTGACCCTTGCGTGCTGCAGCCATCCCAACTTTGATCACAGCTGTCAGCATGTCTAGATGAAATCCCCAAATATCTGTTTATAACGACGCTGTTTATACTTGTGTGAGCGCGTTGTGTATGCTCCTGCTCCACACCAAACCCAACTGATTTTTTACTTTGTTATTTTCATGCTCATGCATGCACAAATGCGCGGGCTCCACATCCAATTGTCCTTTGCATGCTCATGCAGGCGCAAAGGTAAAGGCTCTATGCCCAAGTGTCCTTTCCATGCTCATGCATGCACACATGGAAAGGCTCTACATCCAAGCGTTCTTTTTTCATGTCCATGCAGGCACAAATGGAAGGACTGTGTGTCCAAGTGTCCATTTTTCACTCATGCAGGCACAAAGGGGAAGGCTCTACGTCCAAGCGTTCTTTTTCCATGCCCATGCAGGCGCAAAGGGAAAGACTTTATGTCCAAGTGTCCTTTTTATGCTCGTGCAGGCGCAAAGGGGAAGGCTCTACATCCAAGCGTTCTTTTATTATGCTCATGCAGGCACAAATGGGAAGGCTACAGACAGATGCAGATGCTGCGCGTGCTGCAGCTTCCGCCAACGCCCAGAAGCTGGATCAAGCGCGCGCTGTGGTGAAGACTGCAAAGGCGCAAGTAGCAGCGGCGGAGAGGCGGGCAGAGCAAGCGGAACAGGTGGAGCTTGCTAGTGATGAAATTGAGGAGGCCAAGAGGAAGGCCTGAAACAGGGAAGGCATTGGGAATAGAGGACTTGGGCATGGCCTGTTGCATTGCCTGCTCTCTGCTGAGGAGCATTCCTTTAGGAGCTGCATTACCTTGGCCTGGAGGAGGGCTGCTATGCCTGATGCTAGAAGGAAATGGAAAAAGAAATTTATGCAGGCATGCAGGTTCTCATTGTTCTAAACGGTCCCTACATCAACTAAAGAAAAGGAGACGCATGGCTCAGAGAGAGAGCCACGCCTTCACCAGCTACAGAGCAGCATGCGGTGTTGACAGTGTTTAGGATGGAGGGCAGCAGATTTACAGATTTACATGGGGGGACCTTCAGCCAGATTGTTCGGCTGATTGGCCTGTGGCTGGTCCGCGCCAGTCAACATAATGTCCATAAGCTCAGAAACAAACGAAAAAAGCTTGTTGTTGTGTTGCAATGGAGCAGGGCAGCAAGAGTGCTGAGAGGCACAAAACAGAGGCCTGTGATCTGGGTTGTGATGTGGACAAGTCCTTCTTGGCAGGTCCATTGTGATCTGGGTTGTGATGTGGACAAGTCCTTCTTGGCAGGTCCATTGTGATCTGGGTTGTGATGTGGACAAGTCCTTCTTGGCAAGTCCATTGTGATCTGGGTTGCGATGTGGACAAGTCCTTCTTGGCAGGTCCATTGTGATCTGGGTTGTGATGTGGACAAGTTTTTCTTGGCGGGTCCATGTTTTTGGGCAGCTCTTTGGGGTGTAGAGATTGGTCTGCTATTGGCCTGCCTCAGGGAGCATATAACAGCCTCTGCTTAGTGGTACAGTAGAGGTGTCATGCTTACCTTGCAAGCCGGAGCATTTTGGAAGAACGCTGCTGGCCATGTGTAAAACATGTTGTTGCACGATCATGCACCTGTATATGCTGATGCGGGGTCACACACACGCACACACACACGCACACACACACACACACACACACGCACGCACGCACGCACACATACACAGGAGCGCAATGAGCTGGCAGCGGAGGCCAAGGTCACAAGCCGCAAGCTTCAGGGTGCCACAGAGCGCATTGTGGCAATCACAGGTGTGTGTGTGTATGTGTGTGTGCGTGCGTGCGTGTGTGCGTGTGTGTGTGTGTGTGTGTGTGTGCTGATGGCCTAGCTGGGCCTGCTACATATGAAGGTCCAACGGTGCACGCCGGGGCAGATGGACGTTCCTTGCATTATCTCTAGACCTGCAAATTGTTTCCTGTGCTCTTCTTGCAGAAGCGGAGTACCAAGCTGACCAGGTGCTGCGACGGTTTGCAGAGCTGGAAACTGAGATGGCCCAGAACCGTGACCTGGCTGCTAGCGCGGACGAGCGCATCTCTGCTGCAGAGTGCCGCACACAGCAGGCACAGCAGGAGGCAGAGCAAGCTCAGCAGCAGTTGAGGGAGGCCCAGGAGGAGCTCATCAGGCTGCAGCAGCAGCTGGAGCAGATCCAGCAGCACCAAACTGAAGCTCAGCAGCAGCAGCAGCAGCCCATCAACGAGCAAGAGCTGCCCTCTGATGCTGCTGTAAACAAGGAGTCCCCTCTGCAAGGTGCAACCCAAGCCCGTTTACAAGAAGCCCTGCAGCAGGTAACTGAGCAGCAGCAGGAATTAGACAGGGTGCGGCAGGAGGTTCACGAGCTGCAGAGGATGCAGCCCAAGCAGCAGCAGCAGCAGCAGGAAGAGCAGCAAGTCAGTGCTCCTGAGCACCAGTCACAGCAACAGGTTGTTGACCGCATGCAGCAGCAGTTAGACGAGTTGCAAGGGCAGCTGCATGATGCTCAGGTTGCTACCAACGTGCAAACCAGCCAGCTGCAGCTGCAGTTGGAAGAGGCAGAGAAATCCAGGGCAGAGGCCCTGAGGCATGCTGAGCTGTGTGTCCAAGCTGCTGAGGCTGCAGTGCACCAAGCGAACAGGACAGCGGAGGTGCAAGTGGCGGAGGCGCGGGAGCAGGCCTCTGTCAGACGGAGCACGGGTGGCGATGAAGTGGACGCGCAGTCAGCTGACCAGCGGCTGGCGGAGGTGCAGCAGCAGCTGGCGGAGGTGCGAGCACAGGCAGAGGAACAGCAGCAGCAGCAGCTGGCAGAGGCGCAGGTGCAGGACACTGCCACATACAGAGCTGATGGTGAGGGATCGCAGGTGGCAAGGCTGCAGCAGGAGTTGGCAGAAGCACAGCAGCAGCTGGTGGAGGTGCAGCAGCAGCTGGCGGAGGTGCGTGAGAAGGCAGAGGAGCACGGGCAGCAGCTGGCGGAGGTGCAGGCGCAAGCCACTGCCAGGCACAGTGATGATGCTGGTGGTGATGATGATGATGATGAGGAGTCGCAGGTGGCAAGGCTGCAGCTGGAGTTGGCGGAAGCGCAGCAGCAGCTGGTGGAGGTGCAGCAGCAGCTGGTGGTGGTGCGCAAAAAAGCAGAGGAGCACGGGCAGCAGCTGGCGGAGGTGCAGGCGCAAGCCACTGCCAGGCACAGTGATGATGGTGGTGGTGATAATGATGATGAGGAGTCGCAGGTAGCAAGGCTGCAGCAGGAGTTGGCGGAAGCGCAGCAGCAGCTGGTGGAGGTGCAGCAGCAGCTGGCAGAGGTGCGCAAGAAGGCAGAGGAGCACGGGCAGCAGCTGGCAGAGGTGCAGGCGCAAGCCACTGCCAGGCACAGTGATGATGCTGGTGATGATGAGGAGTCGCAGGTGGCAAGGCTGCAGCAGGAGTTGGTAGAAGCGCAGCAGCAGCTGGTGGAGGTGCAGGAGCAGTTAGGCAGGCACCAGCAGCAGCTGGCCCAAACGCAGCAACAGCTGGCAGAGGAGCAAATGCAGCACGCGGTGCGCGCTGAGGATGTGCAAAGTCAGGCGGAGGCGCTGCAGCAGCAGTTGGTGGCTGCACAGCAGCAGCTGGCAACCGCACATGCGGATGCTGCAGGAGACACTCAGCAAACCATTGCCGGATTGCAACAGGATCTGGGCAAAGCCAGGCAGCAGCTGGCAGAAGTACAAGCGCAATCAGAGGAGTACCAGCAGCAGCTGGCACAAGCGCAGCAGGAGCTGGCAGGTGCTCAAGCACGGGTGCTGGAGTCAGAAACATACCAGCAGCAGCTGGCACAAGCGCAGCAGGAGCTGGCAGGTGCTCAAGCACGGGTGCTGGAGTCAGAAACATACCAGCAGCAGCTGGCACAAGCGCAGCAGGAGCTGGCAGGTGCTCAAGCACGGGTGCTGGAGTCAGAAACATACCAGCAGCAGCTGACACAAGCGCAGCAGGAGCTGGCAGGTGCTCAAGCACGGGTGCTGGAGTCAGAAACATACCAGCAGCAGCTGGCACAAGCGCAGCAGGAGCTGGCAGATGCTCAAGCACGGGCGCTGGAGTCAGAAACATGCCAGCAGCAGCTGGCACAAGCGCAACAGGAGGTGACAGAGGCGCAGCATGCTGCCAAAACAGCACAACAGGAGCTGGCGCGCTTTCAAGAAGCTGCGGCGCATGCGCAGCAGCGGGCCGTGGACGCGCAGGCGCGCATGCAGGAGCAGCTGGAGGAGGTGCAAGCGCAGCATGCACAGCGTGCGGATGCGGTCGCAGGCAGCACAGCGCAGCAGGAGCAGGTGGCCGCTGCGGAGGCACGCGCATGTGAGGCGGTTGAGGGCGCTGCGCCGGCAGAAGCAGAGGCGAGGGCTGCTCTAGCAGAGCTTACTCACTGCCGTGACCAGGTTGCTGCAGCAGAGCGGCGGTTTGAAGAAGCAGAGGCGCGCGCGTGGCAGGAGGCGGTGGAAGCTGCGGAGAAGCTGGCCGCTGCAGAGGCGCAGCTGTCGGGCATGTCCAACAGGCTGGCGGATGCGGAGGCCCAGCTGCGTGTGCTGTCTGATGAGCTTGAGCAGCTGAAGGACTTGAAACCCTCACAAAGTGGTGCATCTGCAGAGGCGCCTGGCGCAGCACAGCCACTGCCTTCTGAGCCAGCTTCACCACCATCATCATCAGCAGCAGCAGGGGGTGCAGCGACGACAGCAGAGGTGCCGTTGCGTGCTGAGCTGGCTACGCTGGAGGCCACAGTGATGGTGCTAACGCAGCGGTTGGCAAGTATGCAACCCGCTGACAGTATCCACACACAGGGGCGGCAGCGGCAGCGGCAGCTCCAGCAGCAACAGGCTGGAATGCCGAAGGGCGCCCAAGCCCAGTCCCAACCCCACCAGCAGCAGCAGCAGCAGCAGCAGCAGCAGGAAAAACCCTCATCAGGCTCCCCAGATCTCACGCCCGAAGGCCGCACCTGCCTTGCCTACCAGAGCGAGGTGCACACCTTGGAAACCACAGTGGTGCGGCTCACAGCCATGGTACGTGACCACGAGCAGCAGCGTGCCAACCTGCAGCAGCAGGTGGTAGACTTGCAGGGGCGGCTGGCGCAGCAGGCGCATGCGCTGGAGGAGTCAGGGGCCTTGTGTGTGCACTACAAGTCCAGCATGGCGGCCATGGCGGCATCTCACCAGCAGCAGCTTGAGAAGTGAGTGCGGAGGCAGGATATGTGGGTGCGGGAGTAGTGGCAGGAGAAGAGAGTGGGGTGGCAGCACCTCACAGCTGCAGCTTGAGAAGTGAGTGGGGTGGCAGGATATGTGGGTGCGGGAGTAGTGGCAGGTGAAGTGAGTGTGGTGGCAGCACCTCACCAGCAGCAGCTTGAGAAGTGAGTGTGGTGTGCATGCTCTACTGCTGCTACATGGTTGCTCGTTCAGTGAGGCTCGAGCTTCCAGTGATGAGGACGGACTGAGGTATGTGTTGAGCGCAGCGCTCTCAGACAGACCTGAACTGTGACATAACTGAATTGTGCTATACTTGGATTGTGATTCGATTTCGTATGCGCTGGGAATCTTGGGTCTGTGCCACTGGCATTGAGCACATGTGAAGACCCTCTCAAAGAACTGTGAAGGCATGTAGCAACTACCTGTGTCACAGCCGTATGCAGCGTAGACTCCCCCACACACACATTCCCACCCACACAACAGCTCCTGCTGGCAATATCATTTGCAGCTGTCCCACATGATTGCGCGCAGGATGGATGCGGACACCGCAGCGCTGCAAGCAGAGCACACCTCCAGCCTGGACGCCATGAGGGCAGCGTTGGCCGAGGCAGAGAGCATTGCGCAGGTAAAAGTAAGAGGGTGGGGGGTTGGGAAGATGGCCTTGCTTGTGTGTGTGTGTGTGTGTGTGTGTGTTATCAAGCTACCAAGCCTTGTTGTAAGCATAAGCCCCAAAGCTTAAAAGAGTTCAGCACCTACAGGAGTTTTGGCATAAGCACATGCTGTGCTGCATGTCATCCCCACTGGGAGTGTCTGGCAGACACTGCCATTTCAAGCTCAGCCCTTGCCTCGAGGCGCTTTTGAGGTGGCATGCGCTTCCTGCGTCGACTCCGCCAGGCCTCGCTCGTGCCGTTGCCTTTGAACCTGAATCCAGAGGCACTTTCACCTTTGAATCTGAATCCAGAGGCACTTTCACCAATGCCTTGCAGGAGGCTCGTGCTGCTGCATCCGACGCTCAGCGCCGGTTCGATGCCGCAGGCTTTGAAGTGCAGGCACTCAGGGAGCAGTGTGCTGGCATGGAAGCATCTGCAAATGAGCGCGTGGAGCGGTGCGTGTATGTGATGATGACAATGAGGGCTCGTGGTGCTGTGGTACGCTCCTCTGCAGCAGCGCGCCCATCTGACAGCTCTGCCTACGTGTCAAGCTGTGTCTGCCTTTTCTTTCACCTGAAAGAGTGGTGAACTCGTACGCAGCAGGCTCACTCTCTGTCCCAATTAGAAAGCCGAGCAAAGATGATTTACCCACGGGAGGAAAACCTAGGAATTTCCAAGCATCCAGCAAGCAACAGTGCTCATGAGTCTTTGAAGCATGCAAGCATGCAAATGTTCAAACACAGTAGCAAAGAGGCAGCCTCCCTGCTAGCCACTAGCCTCAAGCAGAGCAGCTAAGACTGCAGCCGCAAGGCGCACTTGTGGGTGCTCATGTGTGGCAATCTCAAAAGACTGCACTGGATTGTGTATGCCTCCTCATCTTTCATTGGGTGCGTTTCTCTGCAGCAACACGCCCATCTGACAGCTCTGTCTACGTGTCACACTGTGTCTGCCTCTTCTCCCATTGGGTGCCCATGTGTGACAATTTCAGGCTGCCATGCATGGTGTCCGCCTCTCCTTTCACTGCTTGGATGAGATCAGGGGTGTTTGGGGGGGTGTAAACCTGCGTGCATGCATTTCCATGCAAAGTGCACATGATTCATGTGACATTCATGTTGTTATCAACAAAAGCAAGGAATGTAGTGGCTTTCAGAAATGCCCAAATGAAGATGGTATGGAGACCTGATGTGTGCACTTCTATATGTTATTGTGTACCGTGCTGGCATTTGACGCATGGAAATAAATGATACTTGATGGCCAGATCATCATTGGTCACTCAATGCTGCACACAGGCTCCAAAAAGTGAACAAAAAGCGCAATGCTGAGGTGGACGATCTGCGCGCGCAGCTGGCCAGCTTGAGTTCACGGTTAGCTACCTCAGAGGCAAGCGCACAGAAGCAAGCCAGCGCAGCAGAGGCGCAGGTGGCTGATTTGGAGGAGCGCAACAGGTGCGTTTGTGTGCGTGTAACTGAAACCTGCTACATGTTTTGAAGCTTTATGATGGTTTTTCCTCTGACAACAAGTTATCGGGCAGAGCATGCATGAATTGTTCTGTCACAACAAGTCATCGAGGAGATGTGCCGCTGTGTAAGCATGGTCATCTCTGTGTCAAAATGAGCATGTTCACCAGGCAGCACCTCTTCTCTATGACGTGTTGAGGGAAAATCCACACGTGCTCTGCTTGATGACTTGTCATGAGAGGCCTTCAATTGATAGGCCCCCTGCTGCCTGGTCCGACACCTCATTGAGAACACTTGACGTTGCCCCAAAAAAGTATGTATACATTTTCTCTGCCAACGAGTCATTGGGGATTGGTGCTGCTGGGTAAGCATGCTCATCTCATCAATGAGATGTCCATGCTCACCCAGCGGCACATCCTCTCAATGACTCGTTGTGAGGGAAAATCCAAACCTGCTCTGCTCGATGACATGTTGTGGGAGAGAACTTATAGGCCCTCTGCTGCCTGGTCTGACGACTCGTTGAGGACACTTGACATTGCTTGATAAAGATGCTCTGCTCTGCTGCCTGGTCTGCGACCCAGCAGCACAGAGGCATCCAGCAGAGCGAAGCTTAAGCATTGCTTTTCCCAAGAATAGCCTGCAAGACGTGGCTGTGATTGTGGGCTGCAATGAGACTCTTGGATAGATGCTGCTACTTTTAGGTGTTTGTGTGTGTGTGTGTGTGTGTGTGTGTGTGTGTGTGTGTGTGTGTGTGTGTGTGTGTGTGTGTGTGTGTGTGCGTGTGCGCGCGCGCGACAGCAAGCAAGGACGATTTAGGAAAGTGTCACAAGATTTTTCAATAAGGTCACAAAGCTGCAAGCATGTTCTTGTTGTCCTCCCAGACTGTGCATGGATGGTCCCTGAGCTTAAAGCCTGGCCAGAGAACCCTCACTCAGCGCTACGGAGCAAGCAGTCAGACAAGTACTGCTGATAGCGCGACGCATGGAATGCAAGCATATGTAATGTATGATACAATAGCAGTGCTGCACACTGCTGCACTGCTGCAAGCAGTGAGACACTGGGGCTCACACATAACTAGCCGTCTGCCCCTATGTCAGTTTCTCCTTATGCCACCCATAACCAAAACTGCAAATCTCATGTGCACAGCAGCTTCGCCCATAACCACCGCTTTCAGCTGCTCTCCCTGCCCCAGCAGCTCAAGCAGCACCAGGAGGAAGGCAGCACCCTACGTACCACCACAATCATGCTAGCATGAGCGACAGGATGCAACGGGAAACAGACCACCGCAACTATGTTAGTATGAGCAAGGAAGCATATGTCCTGCTTTTCACCAAATCTGGCGACTTTTGGTAGCTTGACCTTTTCCTCATGACAGCAGAGGCTGCTGCACTGAACATTGCTCCTTTGGGTAGCTGGCCGACTCCCAGTGGCAAAGCATGCCATGGTGGCCCTGAATTCACAAGCAACGCTCTGGCTGGACCTCGCTCATTGCCACCCAATTGCACCAGACACTGCACAAATGTGCACCATTTTGCGGAATCCTTGCCAGCATTTGAGGGTGAGGGGTGCCAAAAGTGAACACCCCTGGCCTTAAATGCAATGTAGATTGAGAGAAGTGTGCAGCAACCTCCCAAGGCCTTCCTTAAAAAAGGAAGGTCTGAGTGGCTGCACATGCCTTGACGTGACCCTGCTGGACTCAACTTCAAAGACCCCCCAAAAGATACCGATGTGCTCTTCAGAATTTGGAGCTTATGATTAAACACACTTCCTTGTGTTTGTGAAGGCAGCACACAAATTCCAGAATCACACACCAAGTTCACATGGACAGGGCAGGCACAGGCTTGCCTCTATTTTTTGTGTGGGCCATACCTATACCTAGCCTTTTTTACTTTTAAGGTGGCCATGCGTTTCTCTCGGTGCTGTACAAACATGTTTGCTCCCCCGCGCTCCCCCGCGCTTGCCTGGGAAGCTGCTGAGCTGGGCAGGCAGCTGGCCATGGTGTTGGAGACGTTTGCAACCTTCCCTGCAGCTGGCCATGGTGTTGTATGTGTTTGTAACCTTCCCTGCAGCTGGCCATGGGGTTGTATGTGTTGGTTGCCTTCCCTGCATGTTGCTGACACAGGAAGCTGCTGAGCTGGGCAAGCAGGTGGCACATTGCTACCAATGCTGGCCCCGGGCGCAGCCCTGCTGCACACAAGCTTCAGGGGGCTGTGTTATCTCCTTCTCCTCCCTATCCCCCTCCTCCTCCTCTGTGGGTCTTGTGTATGTTTGCTAAGCAATTTGCAGATGGCCATGGGGTCATGTCATCGAGTGCCTTCCCCACGGGTCGCTGGCACATGGGGGAGCTGCTCCATATCATGTTTGAGGTCCGTGGGATCATGCCTACTATCCGTGGGATCATGTCCTACTCATCCATCCGTGGGATCATGTCCTACTATCCATCCTTGGGATCATGTCCTACTAATCCATATCCGTGGTGGTGAAGGCCTCATGGTCTTGTACACAACTGTCACATTCCCTGTAGGGTGCTCGCACGGGAAGCTGCTGAGCTGGGCGGGCAGCTGGCCATGGCAGAGCAAAACTGCCACAGGATGAATGAAAAGGTGAGGCCAGCACACTCTTCCTGCAATCTCAAAACACGAATGCATATGCCCACGCTGGTCTTAGATTCCAGCCGACAGGCGGTCTTGATCGCTTGCATGGCAGAGCAAAACTGCCACGGGATGAATGAAAAGGTGAGGCCAGCACACTCTTCCTGCAATCTCAAAACACACATGCATATGTGCATGCTGGTCCTAAAGCCCAGCCGACAGGCAGTCTTGATCGCTTCCATGGCAGAGCAGATTGCCAGAAGTGCTTTTGGCCTCCTCCATGGCTTTGCACATTTGGTACATACCAAACATGTAGACTTTTGTTTGACACGTTTCCAGGAGTGTGTGCAATTATGATTCAAACCCTGCAACTGTATCCGAACCATTCAAAAAATGACAACACAAAAAAAGAGCAAGGACAAAAAAAAAGTGATGGAGCATGCAAGCCACTTTTGTTGCCCTTAAGCGCACAAAGCCCGCTGCCCTCTCTTGCATGAAGCACGCTCAAGGTTTCACCCATTTGACCTCTCGTTCATACACCTTCTTCATTTACCCTCTCTTTTGCACGAGGCTTGCACACCTCACCGCTCATGAAACCTTCCTTCAGTGTTTTACAGGTCTTTCC